>JAOVYU010000039.1:4835572-4849061 GCA_025674565.1 Synodontis membranacea | reverse complement strand
CGATCTTGTGTAACACTTTCTATGAAGGTTATATTTATAATGAACAAAAACACATTCATATCATGTTATAATGCATTCTTGAGGCGCTATATGGATCATAATTATTTATGAAAATACGTTATACTTTATAACCATCACATTATAACACTAAAACAAAACAAATCCCAGCCCCCATTTTTTTTATAAATTATTTAATAATTCATATTACAAAACTTATTATTACTTAAGTTTTGTATTATTACATATTATTACCTATTATTATTATTATAATTATTATTACAACTTCTGGATACATGTCAGCAACTTTATATAAGGTGCTATTAATATATAAGGAAATTTCTTTCTCCTTAGTGATTTATTGTGTCATAAGCACTGCTTATAATGCATTCTGACTGCGATTAATAAATTAGTTATTTAAAAAAAAATATATATATATATCCTTTTGCTCAATTATTACAACACTATGTACAGTTTAATGCCTTTTGAATGCATTATAAATACTCAGTGTTTTTTAATAAAGTCGAATAATGCCTCATAAGGCTGACGTAATAATAATAATTCCTTCAGAACGCAGGCGTGTTAGTGTGCAAGTGTCACTATTTATTATAATGCCACGAAACAGAAACAATTTAATTCACTCGTTTTCAGTTTTTTTGTTCATTTTGACCTTTCTAGTCCCTGGTTATAACATTATAAGGTTTTTTTTTTAATATTATTGTCAATAAACATAGTTTGTTTAAAATTATGCCCAGGTCATTACTGGTTATAAATGCACATGGAACATGCCATTATAATGCATTACTTGAATGATATGGATATGGATATATCATATAGAATGATACGGCCATTTTCTAATCATTAATACAAGAAGCTTCATAGAAAGTGTTACAGAATAATGCATTACTTTACTCTAAAGGTGCTGAGATACTCGGAGCTCAACCTTAAGCCAGCTTGTGTTTTCATTGTGAGTCGTTCGCCACCGACTGCAATATATATATATATTGTTCAAAAACCTGAATAATGTACAGTTTAATGCTTGGGAGCAAAAAAATGACATGCACTGTACATACTCTGTTTTTTTTTTTTTTTTTTTTTTTTGGAATGACCATAGTAGCATAAGTGGACATTGGTGTGAAAATTTTTTTGTTTTTTTTTTAGGTTTATCTTCAGACAAATGGGTTTTTTTTTTATATATATGTGGTTAAATGACAAGATCCAGAAAATCTTCATTCTCAGAACACTTCCATTAAATGAACCATGAATGTAGACAATCCACTTGATATTGTCCTGAAAACAAAACTATATATATATCGCTTCTCTGAAAGTTAATCTATTTTTAATTCTTTTTTTTTTTGTTTTGCAAGCGTATGCCAAGTACACTGCCAGTATGCTAAATATGTGAAATGTTTTTTTTTTTTTTTGTTTTTTTTTTGGTGTTATTATTTTTTTAAGTCAACAATTTTGATACTATACAAAGAAAGAATGAAAGAAAGAAAGAAAGAAAGAAAGAAAGTATAGTGAACTTTTCCCCTCCTAACGTTCTGATGTTGTGCTCAGTGCCATGTGTTATCGTGATAATTTATGATTCTATTATTGTGCAAGTCTAGTCGGATGTTTTACAGTCTCTCGATAGACGAGCCTTCCGTGTAAGAGATGAAGTATAAGGTTATTAATGTTTGCCTGCTGCCTGTCACTTCTTTCTCTCTTTCATTGTTCACTCTATTTCGACACAGGTGAAATAAAACCTGCACGTCCACCAACAAAGAGTTGCCTGTCGATTATTTAAACTGGTAAAAAGATGATGAATTATTATGAATTAGCAATTTCATATGAATTATTCGCAGCATTAAATGTAATGAATATAAAAATGTAAGGTATCACAGATTAAAATAAAATAAAAATGTAATTATTATCATAAAGCATTATGCATACTTTTATAATTATTATGAACGTGCATTACACTTTATGTCGAGGTTTATTCTTTATTACACATTATTAAGTGTTAATATTATTGGTTTTAAGTTGTGTTCATTGTATTACGTGACCAAGCCCCACTTTATATAGTGCATTACAGTACAGTATGTTAATTATATATAATGTTGATATCACGTGTTATAAGCACTAGGCATTCTTGTAATCGTTTTTAAGTGGACTTCCGAGAAAATGTTACCAAGTTCTTTGTTAATTGGAGATCACGTACGTGTAGTGCAAAAGTTTTGTGTCTGAATCTAAACAGTTCAGGAATAACTTTTTTTCAGCCTATCGTATTAGCAGACCCGCTGACTTTAATACGTTTGACTGATAAACGTAAGTGATTTGGTGAACTATTTTGAAAACCTGCATGGCAAAGCAAATTTGCCCACATTCCTGCGTCCTCAAAATACTAACCGGGGTTTAGAGCCTCATGCTTTATGTATTCAACGCTCCGTTTCCGTTCACTAGATATCTCAGAGAGCGCTGCGTTAAAACGTAGGTTCAGGGTTCGGAAACATGTATTGGCCTAGTGGACGGATAAATCGTTGAAGAAACGTAGTCCTTTCAATTAACCGAGGGCTTTAAAGCACTCCGTGTTTATTGTTCCTGAATGCAGGTTTATCTTTCGAGCACTTTAAATGCAGCTTCTCTGTTAGCGTCCAGGCTTTCAGGAAGACCTTTTACCTTTCTTGCACCCCGGATTCATTACAATTCAGTACATTTTTCATCTCTTCATGGTGGGATTTCTTTTTTTCGTGACACTCGAAGGCAGCGTTCACGACGCCTACATTTATAAACACTTATACAAACATTCATCATATAAGAACAGGTTTATTCTGTGAGCCGTACATCATATTATATCATATTATAATAATAATAAAAAAAAATTTTTTTCATTATGCAATGTCTATTATGCATTATGAATTGTTATTATATTTAATAATTATATCCGGACAAATTTTGCACATATCTTGAGCGGTGGCACTCTCTACGAAGGCGTCATAACATGTTATAATGCATTCGTGGGATTGTTATAACCATTCCTGAAACTTCATCATAGTTTATAGCAAAGTTTATCGCAAGTAATGTCTATAACACAAAATCGTCACACTTTTGCATAACGCAATATGAGAAGATATACTGTAATGGTGATATAATGTGCTATATTCACTTCTCATTTTTATAAATGCAATGTAGACAACGCTACGGTCTGTAATGATGTATACATGTTATAACAGGTTATGAATATAATTCATAAGTCATTATATATACGGCCTTTACAGAATGTCTCGAACTTACAGGATTTATTTGTGAACTTTTGTCGCATAACAGAAGTTAACGGCAATAATAAGTGTACATTAATTGTGTAACATATTTGTACATGTTTATAATAATTCATACGTTGTGTCTGTAAAGCAAAGCCTATTTTAAAATATGATGGTCAAACCTACAGCATTTACCACTTCACATTTCTTACGGGTTCTCCGTATCCTGTTATCCCGTTATCCTGAACTTTTTACTGATCATCAATGCTTAATAAACATTGCTATAGAGTGTAATTCATTTTAATACATAATTATAACTGTTGCGTTTTATCTTGTGTGAAGAACATGTTCATGTGGCCTTCACAGGAATATTTCAATAACAGATTCTCTTAATTTTTTTATATTAAGTTGAAGTTTTTATATGTTTTTATATTTTATATGTTTTTAATATGGCGTACACTTTTATCCATTTATAGTTGCTTTAAATGTTGTTGAACGACCCAGACTCCATGCGCATGGAAGTTGTCATAGTACAAAGTTGCTTCAACAAATAAATATCACCGCACTGTAACGATTTGATTTGACTGAAGGGTTTGATCCCGTGTCTCGGGTCCTGTCTGATGATTTCCCACCGAAGCTGTGCCTTAATCCGTGACTGCTCCTGTTTTATGCACCGAAGGGCACCATATGCAATTGAATATGTCGAAACAAGTCAAGGAATGATTCCGCTAACTACCTAATAACCACAAGAAGAAGATTGTTAGCAGCAGGAAGACGCCATCTTAATGGCAATCTGCTCGCTAACGACATCTCGAAAATGAGTGTGTGATAGCTGCTGGAGGTTCGCCATTAATGGGACGTTGCTGATTGCTGGTGGGCTTCGGAGAGAAAGACTTTGTCAATACCTCGTTTCGAGGATATTATTGCCCCACACTGTTTACGAGTGGGGTGATTCAGAGTTCAGAGATATAAAGCCGCAGCCTGAATCAGAATCTCTGAGCCGTCTAAGTTCTTTGTGAGAGCCGAGATGCTGGGAAATGACTTTTTTACTTTTTTTTAACATTCTTCTGTTTTAGTACCATCGAGGGTGGCATCATCGGAGGCAATAATAGGGCAGTGGTATCAGGGCATTTCTGTATGAGCTCTGAGGAATGGCCTCCAATGAGATTTTCAAGTCTTTCTGTTCTACTTTGGCAAGATAATGCTTACTTATTGCTGTTCACCGCTTTATTCCTTTCAAAGTATACTCGTTGGTATTACGCAAGCATCTCCGGATCGTACTGGTGCTCGCTCCGTGGGCCACGAGAGTCCGCTTTGAGGTAGAAATGCACTCGGAAGACTTTAGATGGAGCTGTTGAGCTTCTGCAAAACGAGCAAACGAGTAGTGATGGGTTTTTGTACCCTTGCCATATTCGGAGCTCTCTTTAAAAAAGAAAGAAAAAAAAAAAAACAGCGGTTAGGCAAGATAAGAAACGGGTAAAATTTCTCACACATGGACAGACACAGAGATAGGGAGGAATAATTAAAATGCAGATGGAACATAGCCTTTATAATCCTCATTATGGCCTAATTTGCAGTGACCATGTGATATCAAGGAAGACATTTCAGTATTTGCCTTCTGACTCCAAAGTAGGAATATCTGCTTTACAATTAAAACTGTTCAATATCATTACTCTCTCTCTCTCTCTCTCTCTCTCTCTCTCTCACATATACAAAAGTGTCTCGTTCGTTCTCTAGTGTTTGAAGTTTGCAGCTTAGTAGTGGTTCAATTATTTACTAATTAAGTGGAATTTTGGATCATTTGTATTTTACATAACTAAAAAGTATTATTAAGTAGATTTAAAAGACAAAATCTTTTTTTTTTTTTTTTCACTTTACATTCTGACTTTCAAGATACTCAAACAGCGGAAACGTCTGCCTTTAAAAATTAGTCTGTTAAATTGTTGATAGTTAAGTCTTGTAAATTAGTTTGTAAAACGAGCTTGATATTTATAGTTGTCTGGTTCTATTTGCTAGCCAGTTTCGTAGATTAAATTAAGTAGTTAACTTTTTCAAGTTAGCTAGCTATTTGGCGAGTTTTGGGAGTTAGCGTTTAAAATTAGCTAGCCACTGGATAAAGCGATTACTGAGAATCAATGAACGAATGAATTAGCTAGCTAGTTTAGTTTTGCTACCACGAAATAGTCTAGATTTATTATTATTATTATTTTTTTTTAATGCTTGTTTGTCATGCAGGGTCTGAGATACTTTTTCTTTCAATCAGGTAGATTTTTGCCTCCGTACGTCTAGTTAAATCGAGTAAGATTTTGTGACAGTATCTATAATTTTCCTAATTTTTTATTTGTCATATCCGAATCTATTCATCTATTCATATTCCGACAGTATAACTGTTTAATCTTAATAAAACATTTATTTTATGGTTGTGAAAATGGTTATGTTATTGTTATTAATTTATTATATTAATTAATTTATATAAATATAATTATAATTTATTATATTAATTAATTTATTTATTTTATTGAATTCTTTTTTATTTTCTACTTTCTATTGTTGAATTTATTTTCTTTTTTCCCCATAATAATAATAATTAAAATAATAATAATAATAATAATAATAATAATAATAATAATAACAGTTGCCATTTAGGTCAACCCAGTGTCATATCTGTAATATATAGAGAGAGGTTTCTGATACTTCTACCTGCTCTTCACCTAACCTCAGTCTGCAGCTTTTCGGTCTCTTTCCTCAACCTTTGACCAAAGAGAAATAGAGAGAGAGAATAAGCAGCTGTTGGCAGAAAATGACACTCTATCAGTAACGCACAGGAATGACACTTAATCAATGCTGCGTCCTGCCAGGCAGAAATTCTGCACATATTTAATATTCCTACAGAGGGGTGGAGGGAGGAGGGGTGGAGGGAGGGAGGGTAGGTGGGGGGAATGAGAGCGATTGTGCCGAGGATCGCAGTTTGAGTGGCAGGTCTGCAGATTACATCTCCTGAGAGAGGGATCTTTCAGTGCAGCCTCAGTTATCTATTTACCACCCTGCTCCAGGGACACACACACACACACACACACACACACACACACACACACACACACACACACACACGCAAACATACAGTGAGATAGAGAGAGAGAGAGAGAGAGAGAGAGAATGAGTTATGGGCCCTTCAAGATGAATAAAATAGATTTTTTTTATTCATCATACAATCAGATAGATTTCCATCAGCGTTAGGGTTTAAAACATTAGTTAAAAAGAATTTCACACTTCATTATAAAGCCATCCGTACTGATAATGACCCATATACTAAATATCAGTTCACGTTCTTTGATAACGAAGCGTGCAAGTTTTTTTTTTTTTATTTTTTTTTTTATTTTTTGTTAAATCCTCTTTTTCTAAAATCATTTTTTCTGTTTCTTTTTAATGATTTACACCATTTGTCAGCATTAACATCTCTCCATGAGCAATATACAGTAAGAAATGATAAACAATAACATGCAATTGCTTTTTGCTTTTCTTTTTCTTTTTCTTTTTCTTTTTCTTTTTTTTTTGAAGAAAAACGTTTAAGCCAAACCTTAGCATTAACCTGTATTCATTTCATCCATGAATGAACATTTATTTCCAACTTTCAGTAACATTCTGTAATTAAATTGTGCTATAAAATGTCAAATTATTGTTCTTTCTGTAGAGAATAAAAATAAGTTCATTTTGCTTGTTTAGTCAAACATCAGTTCAAAGATAAGTCACAGAGTACAGACTTCTTTCAAGGCCAAATGCCGTATCTTGCAGTGTTAGATCCGCTCCAAAATGTATTGGGTCCTTCCTTGGCCCATGCTACACCTTTCCACCAATTTTCATAAAGATTTGATTGGCAGTTTCTTTATAAGTAAGGTGGGATTGGCTCCAGTTTCCCTTCGACCCTGAAGGATAAATAGTATCGACAATGGATCGTCGATGAAAACGTTAATGTTACTTATTGGTGTATTAAAGGCTGAACAATGTTAGTTCAAATGAATTTGACAGACAGCACCACAATACAGCTAATGTAATATATATTATTTATAGTACGCTTATAAAAAGTAGCATTTACAAACTGTATTACAGAAAAATCGCATCACGTGAAATAAAACACAGCAGGGGATGATGTTATAGAAAAATAATGAACAATCTGATGATGTGATACGGTTATGACGGGCATTATTTACTAAAACAGCACATCATACTTGTTTAATCATTTAATATTGCAAAACGAATGATATATTATATTATATTATATTATATTATATTATAATATTACTGCAGCTACTAAAACTCGTCCTTTCTCCGGCCTCTGTTTTTTAATGAAAAATTTGCCTCTCCCAAAACCCTTGCACTGGAGACTCCTTCCATAAACGTTACATAAACATCTCCTTGTAGAAATGTAAATATACACAACAGGTAATTATCCACTAAAGAAAACATACTTATGAATTCCATAAGTATATTATGGAATATACTGTATATACTCCATTTCTGCTAATAGATAGCCTCATAATCCTACATACTGGACCTTTAAATAATCGGTCTATTATTAGCATAATAATACAAGTCCCCGAAAAATCCGATGTAACTATAGAAACTACTGTACTGTGTGAGTTGTACTGTTAGAGAAAATTATTCAACCTTCTGACCAATTTGATTATATACATATGCTGACATAAATCCTCTCACTCCGCGCTATTATTATTATTATTATTATTATTATTATTATTATTATTATTATTATTTTGTTTTACAAATGTTGTTCCCGCTACACTTAGCACAGATACAGAATAATGTGAACCCTGTTGTTTATTCCATATCGCCCACCCATATTTGCCACACGCACTCTCATTATAAGCCCTTCAGGCACTTTAAATGTGGTTTTATATTATGCATGCCTATAATAGTCTGATAGTATTTGTGGTTTGGCAGAATGTCAGTCTGGATGAAGTCCAGATCTCTCTTTAGGCTATGTTGTTTTTATTTATTTATTTCTTTTTTTGTAAGGAATCCAGAAGTTAGGTGTTGTTATGATGGATAGAATAGTGTAATCAAAGTGAATCTATCTCCAACAGAGCCCGGAGCCTTTTCTAATTTGTGACTCGGTCTGTGAAAGGGACCTGTTCGGGTAGCACTTCATCCCCGAGAGAGCCGAGCGTGGGGAAACTCTTCGTCAGTCTCCAAACGTTCGATAGCGAAGACGAAACCAGCGAAAAGCTTGCAGCGCGTGCACACATCCAGCATTGTGCTGCTCAGAAAACTCATTTACGGGCTGAAAAAGAGGCACCACCTCCGATCGCACTCAGTCAGTCATCGCGTCTGAGATTTTATTTCAAGACTTGACCCTTGAGCCCCACTAGCCTTGTCTAACAAAAGACATCACATAAAGGATGCACAGACAAAAAGGGCTTCAAATCACTCAGAGAATGATTGTGTCTGCAGTCTCTCTCCTGTCTTTCATCTCACGAAAGCACAGCCTGGACCTTTTTTACCTGCTTCGTGCGTAGACGCAGAGATGCACAGCAATGGATTAAATTCATCATAATGCCTGTCGCTTCCAGACAACTACTCATAACATATTCTTTGGCTTTTTTGTTTGTTCGAAGTTCGCCTTGGAAGTAGATCACATACGAAACCTGCTCATAACAGAGGTGAGCCATGTAAGCCCGAACCTGAAATTGTTTCTCCTTCATTCTGTTCAAGGCAGACATTTGACATGCATTCATGTTGGACCTGGACGGAACACAATAAAGGGTTCCTGCTCGGAAGGTGAAAGACGTTTCAATCTTTGAACAAAATTCACATCTTCAAGCAGGTGTACGTATGATGAAGGATTTGACCACCTGAATGCCCCTCACTCTCCCCTTCTTTTCCAAGCGCATATTAGAACGCTACGTTGGCCGTCAAGTGCCCCTAACGTACTTCCAAGTACTTATATTCACACTCTATTGCTTTATTCATGTTAAAGAATAACTACGATTCTCAATCTTTCAAGACCTTTTCACCGGCAAACCTTTCTTCCTCTTTGTCGTCCTTCCGGGGCTTCCTTCCAGATCCATGCTGCCGGTTGTAAAAAATACGTAGCGCATTTGCGAATTAATATTCTTGTGAATATTTAGAATGTGTATGTGAAGGTGAATGTGTAACAGAGTTGAATAAATGGTGGAAGACAAAAAAAAAAAAACATGATGAAAAGCATGATCTTTTTCAGAAGTATTTAATGATTAAATGCTTTTTATTGCCATTATTGGAGATTTTACGTAAACAGATTTCGACAGGGAAACATTTAGAACTTTGTAAAAATGTAGTCTTTTTGTATTCCCCTGTGCAAACTTGATTCTAATGAATAGAAAGGTAAAACAATCGAGCATTCTTTTAAGAACTACATTCTCTCTCTCTCTTTCTCTATAGAAATAATGTGGCACATTTGTCACTTTCTCTCACCAGAAATTGTACATGAGACATAAAATACACATTTGACCAGTTGCTTTCTTTCAGGAATGGATTTTTCCAATAGCATTCACGCTTGCCAAATGACTTCCTCCTCACAGTAAAACAGAGCAGAACGGTTTCGACCTTTCGTTGTTTTCTTTGCCAGGCGCTCGTTCGTTGTAGTATGTAGCTTGGAATTAGGCAACGCTCTTTTTCTGAACGACTGGCGGGCCAGGTCACGAATCACTGGCATGTGTTTTTGTTTCAAGAATGTGACTCCTAATCTATGCAATTTTCGAACGAATGAATAAAAAACGATCTCAATGTCTCCTGTGTAAATATGTGCATGAACATTTTCAGGGCTGAATATAAAGTCCGAGCACAACTAGGTCAAGAATGAGTAATGCCAGCGTTTCACACCGCATTTACTGAACCTATAATCAGCTAATGGCACACTCCAGTAAAACTCTGAGATCAAATACAAGGGATTCATGGTCCATTTTAGGGATATCTAAGCCTTCGTTACTCCATTATAGCAGTTCGTAAGTGCACCATTTAGAGACATCTGCATGTATATATTAGCCATTCGAGCCTAACATTGGCAGATAGAGAGGCGGCCCTTTTTTTAAATGTTGCGCTAGATGAATTGCCATTAATATCTGTTTTATATCCCAGCCAACACCTTTGATATACGCTTTAATGTCGCTAAACTCTATCCAGGCTTTATTAGACTCTCACGCGTTATGTAGAACGTTGGAGGCATTAAGTGCTCTGGGGAGTTTAGAGCGCTCTTTCTGTTAACTCGTTACTTTCACGACACAACATTGTTCTCTTAGCATAGTCTACATGTGCCATTACTTCTCCCCAGAGTACATCAAAACACAAAGATCTTTAAGACATTTACAGTAGAGTTATCCAATAAAGGATATGTAAAGTTACCTGAACCCATTTTTTTACCCGGTGAAATATTTGGACTACTCATCCAAATACAAAGTTTTGTCATTTGTTTCTTTTTTTTTTTTTCACCTTTTTAATGATCATCAATTTAATCATTTGTTACTCAAATTCTACATCCAAAAGAATTGATTAATGAAAACTATACATTCTAGGTAAATAATTAGAACGTCCTGAGTGTCCTTAGGCCATTACCATGGATGCTAAATATTTATATATATATTGTTACTCATTTAGGAGCAAAGTACAGCCAATGGGCCTTTTGTAAAATATTTTTTTTTTAGGAATATTTGGAAAATTTTGGATAAATTGTCATTTCCTACAAGACAAACAGACAACTAAAGCATGGCAGTTTCTCTGCGTGATGTGCCTGGTGTCCTTGATCATTTGGTTACAGTATATTTTTTGTTCTCCATTGTCATGTCTAGCCATTTTCTTTTCACTTCATTAATTCACATTCAATTCATCTTTTCTGTAATTTGACTCCAGATTTTGACCTTTTTGCTTTTATGATTGTGTTAAATCATATATATATATATATATATACTTTGTCAATGTAGTGTCAGGATGCCAACATGTGCTACTTCTGATCCTCATCCAGTGATAAGTAATATTGAGCCGTGCCGGGAATACTTGCTGCGCTAGTACGTGATGTAGAGAAACACCACCACCACTATCCCACAAGCTCTCCTTTCAGAAACAGAACTGAAGAATTGGTATTCCAGCGAACATGAAAGCTAATTTCAGTGCCGCATCCGGCAGCACATGCCGGAAAGCAGAGAATTGTACAGAATTGTTTTTGAATACGCTATTCAATGCGCTAGCCTTGACAGTTGGGGATGTTTTGGCAAATTATTTGTTTGCTAATGAATATTTGTACTCGAATCACACTTTTGCCACTTTTGTCATTATCACTCCCTGCTGCTAGTTTTTCATTTACAGTGTCTGGGAGGCAAGCCAACAGCAGACTAATGCTCATTAGACAAGTGATGTTCAGCCATTGTCCTGCTGTCACCTACACTTTCCAATCACATCTTCATGAAACTGCAGTTTTCAGTGCAAGCTTCACCTTCACATTTGGCTGGTTTGGAGACTAGCTTTTGGATAAAAATTCTTTGTATGAGAGGTTAAAAACTGTACAAATCAATAACAGACTTTGATGACTGAAAAATTAGATGTTAAACATTTCCCAGTATAAAAGCACTGCCATTTTATTTCTTGCCCTGTATAACAACCTGAATTTAAACATATTCAAATCTAAATGCTTTAATGTATTACAAGTCTACTCGACGCCTAATTCTTAATGTATACTTAGACGTGCTAGTAAAAGAAAACTAGCAAACTGATGTACTTTTACTATACGCGAAGCCCAGTTTCCCCTAAAATTAAAATGTCTCAATGAAATGTTTCCCAAAGGGTCTATTAGTGTAGTGCATTAAATAATGTTTGAAGAAAAGAAGTTTCTATTACAGATTCATGTACTGTATATGTTCATGTACGCATGGCATTTCAATGGAAAGAACCACAGTTAAAAACAAAACAAAACAAAACAAAAAACCCATCTCAGGATTTATTGGACAGTGCGTTCTTCATTTGCAACCTTAAAAGTTGAAGAAGGTTTTGAAGTATGAAATTTGTTGTTTATTAATCTTGCTAGCGAGCTGTCACGTCCTTCTTCAGCTAGCAGCTTAGCTGCGTTTTTGGCACGCCATGGCAGACACCGCTAATGTTGACCTGATTATTATGGAACGATCTTTAGAAGCTCATACTTTTGAGATGAGACTGAAGAATAAATGATATAGCAGACCAAAGATTATAATTCAAACGTTAGGGAGCAAAAAAGTCCTTTTATTCACTTTTGCCACAATAATAGCAATTTGCTGTGTTAATTATTAGACTTTGATTACTGTATGTGAATTGTTGTTGAACCGATGATGAGTGCATGACAACAAGCTTAGTAACCTTGAAGTATATTAAAAGGAAAGGTACATATTCTTGACCCCTAGTCTCCTTCACTTCAAGTATACAGAGATATTTTTTTATTCTTAAAATAAACGAGTGCAGTAGTGAAGTCCGTTTCTTATCAAGTAGTCTACCAGTAATTGAAATTTTAGTGATAGTGGACTAAGTAACTGTAAGTGTACTTGACTCCTAGTATACTACACTTAAAGTGTACTTAGACATGCTGGTACGTAATCAGTAACCTATACTAGTAAAGTTCCTTATTCTCCTCTAAATAAATTCCAGTATGCTTGTATTAAATTAATAAATTTGTAATATACAGTACTTGACTGCACTTACGGGTGCAAGCTAAACACGCGCACGCACACACACACACACACACACACACACACACACACACAAATCAAAATATAATTAGAATTTGATGATTTAAGAATGTCAGAAGATAACTGCCATCTCAGAAATACATCTCAGGATTAGACGCAGGACCTGCACACGAGGGATCCTTGTACCACTCTCATGTCCCCCAATGTCCATTTATGTTCTTAAGTGCTGCACCAAGGCAATAAAACAAACAGTACTAGCGGGGCTACAAGTAAAAGGCTTGTAATGTGAAATGCATCCAACCTTTCTTGTGTTTTAAAAGGTCTTTAAAAATCTTTGTCTCCAAGGACATATTAACAAGAGACATCAGCCAACTAAATTGCCCATGTTAAATTAAAGTCAACAATTACAAAGTCAATGCTCTGCCGAGTCATTTTAAAGTAGCAGTGAATACAAAAGGCATGTGGGATAATTATTCTCTGCAGTCAAAAATTTAGAGATATTGGTAATTCAGTATTTTTGAGGCACTGACTTAAAGCAAAAAATAAAATAAA
>JAOVYU010000039.1:4790363-4803847 GCA_025674565.1 Synodontis membranacea | reverse complement strand
ATAGAATCAAACATATTGTTTAGCTGAAACAAGCAACTTTAAAAGACTTTCGTTTTTACTCATTAACTGAACTGTATACCAAGCTGCCAATGTACATGGATATAGTTAATGTTAAAGTCCAGAGAATTCATCCATTAGGTTTCACGATCATCACACAGCTATTTCTTGCAAAGTAAAAATAACCGAACAAATGAGAAAGTAGGAAAATGAAACACGCACAATACGCACAAGACCGTGGAGGTGTTTTCCTTTTATACATCTTCTAACTAGTAAAGGTACAGTAGGAAAGGTTCAGAGACAAAAACAAAGCACCGAGAAATCAACCCCATCAAACAGATGGCAAGCGTTCTCATTCTGAACAGTCCGAAGTCTTAATAATATTTCATTTCTATTTTTCCAGTAATGTCATAGAGTGACCAATATTTAACTGGGGCATCTCAGAAATAGCACACATGCCTGAGATTCACGTAATAATATACATTGGAATCTAAAAGAAAAATGAATATAGCACAAAGATAACTCTGCCTAGAAGATATAGTACTGTATATTCTGAGAAAGCTATCCCTACGGTGAAGCATGGTAGTGGTAGCATCATGTTGAGCATTATGCTTGGTCTCTTGGCTTGCAAATAATTTTCCAAACGAACATAGATATATATATATATATATATATATTTTTGTTCAATATTATGGGCTATGTCATGTAGATTCATAAAGATACCAAAACAAGTTCAAGTGTTCTCGATTCTCGCTGGAACAGACGCATTGTATGCAGTATCGAATGCCAGTATACACTTACCCCGGTGGCGCAATGACCCTGTATTGTCTGAGTTGTTACGAGAAAGTTTCAGGAATAATCTCACACTGCTTTCTTTGGTGTTGTGCCAGGTCATTGTGCCATAGAGTAAAGACCACACACACAAACACTCACACACTCATGCGCGCTCCCTACTTACCTCCACTTACGACGCCCTTCTGCACACTGATGCCCACCTACACACATTTGAGTGTCGACCTGAGCTGCAGAGAACCAGGTTGGCACATCAACCTTTAGACTCGAGAGTAGAAATGAGGAGAACAGCCTGTGACCTGTATAATTGTAGGCCTCTTTGACGCTGGTGCTAAATCACTGCAGTAGGCTTGGTCCTTCTGTAAATCACTGCTCTAGTGAAGGGGGCATGTTTAAGAAAAGAGAAGACACTAAAAGCTGAGCACTAGGCCAGTAAATAATATGCTAATGGTGATAGCTTTATTTCCATTTTCCTGCCATCAGTCAGACAGAATAAAAGGCAAATAAAATAAACAGGAAATGTGAGCGCGTGTGTTCGTGAGGGAAGGAGAGTTTCTGTTGGCGTGCTTGTTATTGTGCTCTTAAACCAGTTTGTTTGCGAGGATGTAACTGTCTTTGTGGCTTCTGTCACGCCGTTGACGAGACCTTGGACTCCTTGCTATGACAGCGTTGTCGCCTTCAGCTGGCTCACGTACTGGTCTTGTCACTTCAATCTAAAACCTGAGACAGGGTGGAGGGCAGCAGAGCTCCGAGAGAAAAGGTCACGTCTGAAAAAGAGAGATTTTATGAGGGCAGA
The DNA here is from genome assembly GCA_025674565.1 of Synodontis membranacea. Lineage (NCBI taxonomy): Eukaryota > Metazoa > Chordata > Actinopteri > Siluriformes > Mochokidae > Synodontis > Synodontis membranacea. The sequence continues at coordinate 4,802,262 of JAOVYU010000039.1, read as the reverse complement.
GAAGAAGGGCTTTATGTGGACTTCCTACCAGAGGGTCACTACATGTCAAAACACCCGAGGGAGGATGTTCCGGTACCGTTCGATGTGACGATATTCAGGAAATCACTGCAGTTTACTTCTAATAATAGTAGATGTAGTCAAAATTAAGCGTTGTACACAAAGTTTCCAGAGAGCCAGGAAGCCATGGTCTGTGACATTCATTAAATGTGTTTGCGTCAAACGGATGATTCAAAATATTATACTATATTATATTACAGTATTCAAAATAACAGCAGCTTATTGTAAAACAGCTATCGTTTTAACACTTATCCAAACACCAGGAAAAGAGACCTTTACGTTATATGTAAATATGTAGAAAGCTACAGTAATTTTAAATGTTACAGTTTTTGCTTCTTAAACCACAGTGCTGTTGAATTCTTGATTCTGATTGGCCATTCATCAAGGTGTTGATGAATCTTCTATATGTGACAGTTGTGCCAGCTGTACTGTAATTCAAATCACAGGTTTATATAAATGCACTCGTTTTATTAAGTTACTGTATTGTTCCTATAGTATGTAATCAAAGGCAAAAATATATAACAATATAATTATATATAAAATATATAACAAAGACAAATGTATAATTGTTATAATTGTTGAGGATTTATGGAAGGAGTCTCCAGTATCAGCACTTTATAACATTCAGAAAGCTTATGCCTCAAAAAAAGTGATGGTGAGTTTAAATCCGTGTATCTGTGACCCTGTTAGCAGCCCACAGATCGTCAGAGCAGAGCTGGAGCCATCACTGTGACACTGACATTTTCACACAGCACTGCTTTATGAGACTGACAGTCCAGTGCTCGGCTATGACGGATTACAGTCAGCTCTCTCTCTCTTTTTCTCTTTATGTGTGTATGTGTGTGTGTGTGTGTGTGTATGCATGTGTGAATTGTGTGCACCCCATCAGAGAAAAGCCTGGAATATTGTAACGCTACAGCACTGACAAGGAATGCCCTGCAGAAAAGGAGAAGAAAACACGAAAGAATATGGTGGGGAAATTACCGGACTGATCATATGTATGTAGATGTTGCTGTGGATAAACTGTGTGCAAAACAGACAAAATGATATATACTGGCAGCTCCAGTTTAGGTTAACATGCACAGATCAGTGATAACATTAAAATCACTGACAGGTGAAGTGAATAAGCTTGATTATCTCATTACAGTGGCACCTGTGTACTACGCAGCAAGTGAACATTTAATCCTCAAAGGGAAAAATGGGTAAGTGTAAGGATCTGAGAGACTGTGATGGCCAGACGACTGGTCCAGAAGATCTCCAAAACCGCAGGTCAGTAATATAGGACAAACTGCTGAAACAGTAAATGCTGGCTATGGTAGAACGGTGTCAGAAGAAGCACTGTATCGTATCTTGGCATCAGTATAAGAGCTGTTTTTGTGGCATGGAGGAACCTATATGCTAAATGCATAAATATGTTTTAGCAAAATGATCTGGAAATGTTTTATTTAGTCTATGATTTTTTTTCCCCCTGCATAAAATCATCCTAGGTTATGAATAGTTACATGAAACTGGCATTAGCTTAATCAATTGAGTCTGTAATCAGATACCGGCTGCCAGAATACAGTCTCTTTAATACAACTGCACCGTCACGTCACCGTCAATACGGAGGAGAGCACTCTGCACAGTGGACAAAGATTTCAAACGTTTAAATGACCAACAAAAACCCCACGTTTCTGTTTAAATGTTATGAGTAATTTTTAGTAACTCAGTCAGCTGTACACATGTACTCTGTGACTCTGTCATATACCTGCCAAACAAATGCACTTGTACTGTAGATGCAGTTCCCTAGGAATATGTTTTTATCTGATTGCTTCACTTATGGAGTTTATTTTCATACCTACTGGTTTCACAGGGTTTTTTTTTTAGTTGGCTTTTATTCTTTAGAATAAGAAAAGAAATATTCATCTTACTTATGCATACTGTGTACTACTTATAGAATTTGGCCAAGCTTTTGTATGAGTACTGAGTCACACCACGCTATATCAAATACAATTGTATTTTCTGAAGTGTTCAAATCTAGACAGCGTTAGGGATAAATGAGAATAGAAGCTGGTAAGGGAATGACTTTGTACATGTAAGGAGACGTTTTGTGGACTTTGATAGAGAGAAAAAAGAGAATCTGGTGAGGGAATGAGCTGTCATGAGTAAATAATAGCAGGAACTAGGGACTAACCTTAACCAGTCAACCCATCTCAACCAGAGATCAGTTCATGTCATGGTCACATACGCACACTAAGAAGTTTTAAACACAGTGGGATGCTGCAGACTGGAAAACACACCAAAGCTCAAAGCTTCAGAAAATATCAAGGGCAGAAAAACATATGGCTCAGACAGTGGTTCTCTCATTTCTCAGTGAAGCCAACTTTAATTGAGATACTGGGATGCGTGTAGCCTTGTGGTGGAATGCCAGCCTCTACAAATCATTTTTTTCACCACCATCTGCATCAGTAAATGACATTTGGCGTACAAAATTCATCAAGTATATTCTGGTTTTGTGGGCAAATTTCACTGTTTGCTATGCAGACAGTGGCGTATAACACTTTCACTGCTACATCCCTTCAAGCAAAGTAAGTGATCATTGGTATGCCCAGTGCATTTCTTACAGTGCTATGTGGACTGGAAAGTGATGATTCAGTTATCAGGTCTATTGTGAATCCGTTATAGCGGGAAGATCTGCAGTGCCCCTCTGTCGATGGTGGTGGGTACCATCGTCTCGGTTTACAGACAGACTGGACCCTTGCTGTGACATGCCTCAGGCAAATCCATCTCCTTTTCATAGGCAGTACTTGAAGGAAGCGAGCTGCTCCAGCAGGACTGTGCTGCAACTACGTTGGGGAAACTGTGAAGGTTTCTTTAGACACCGGATAACCTCCAGGGTCCCCTTTCGTTCAAGCCTAAAACTGAACTTGCTGAGAAGTTTCCATTGACGAGAGCATCATATGGTCACCATGTGACTTTGTGATGAAGGTATTGACATGCAATACAAGAAGAGTGTTAAAAGAGTGTTAAAACACCACCCCTGGTGGTTCATAGAACATGGATACATGTATATAATATAGTGTTCTACAGTATGAACACTGGATAACCTCCAGGGTTCCCTATCACTCTTAACCTGCTGGGAAAATTGGTGAGAAGGTTCCAGAGACATTTAAACAACGATAAGGGAATTTAAAAAAAAAAAATTTGCAATATACTACAGTATGTCACACGATCACCACATGACTTTATGAGAAGGTCATACACACAAAGACATCCAGGTGATTGAACACTGCCCCTAGTAGTTATGGATGGCCTTAATGGAACCATAGTTACATATGAAACTAGTGTTTCTGTTTCCACCCCAAAGTTGATTATTTTCCTAAACAGTACATCTTGAGATGTTGTATTCTTTGCCATATTATCTGTCTTGAACAATGAACCTCCAGGCCAGCAGAGGACTCGCTTGTGAAGTCTTGCCAACATTTCCTTCTCACATTCTGAGTTTTTATTTAATTTTATTTTACTTTTTTAGCCTCGATTACCATTGTAGTCTAGATGCTTTGTTTTACTATTTGGATTTGCCCCACTGTCTTCTGTAATTTATTGTTATTGGCTGCAATTTAAAAAAAAAGAATGTCACGTTATAGGTTTTTGTTCAGAAATCAACACCTTATGACCTGTGAATGTAACAGTGTCTTTCATGAGATTTTGTCTGTAGTTGTGGAATGCCCAATGCAAAGCACGGATGGACACCACTTACTATATACATTAGGCTGCGCACACATCGTACGCACGGTCGATAATAATAACACTATGGTTCAAGCTTGCTAATGGTAGCTATTTGTAGTAATGTTGAGAGCGAAAGAGAGAAAATTCCTTTCCTAATGGTACGCTTACGAGTTCATTCCCCACAACTCTGAGCCCATCAAAGTGTTTGAGTGTGTGTGAATCCCATATGGCATTTTTATGTCCTAATAGTACAAATGTTGGTAAATCAAATCAGGCCTCGCAGGCCTAAAAAATGACTCGTGTAGTATCTGGTCTGACATATATGACACTTTTGCACATGAGAAAATCTAAACATAGGACCTTTTAATGTCTGTTTGATCACCAAACACACTTCATAACACAGCAGTGACCATAATGGTGGGTAAAAAAAAAAAAAGGAAACATTTGGACAATGTTATATATATTTTATATAAACCCAATCCAGCAAATAAAATCATAAACATTTGAAGTTTATGAACGACTTTGAAATATGAACCACTAAATAAATATAATAATCAGGTTCTGAACTAATTATAGTGTGCAGAAGATTATACACATGAAATTATAAAGGATTGATTCAAACTCTAGAGCACATAGTCTGATAAACACATGACACTATTTAAACTATTTTGCCTGTATCTCAGACAGATTTGAACTTTAAGTATTTTAAAGTTGTTGGAAAAAAACTTAAAAGGATATCACACTTGGATAGCAAGATTTTAGACATACACTATATTGCCAGAAGTATTCACTCGCCCATCAAAATAATTAAAATCAGGTGCTCCAATCACTTCCATGGCCAATGACACAATGGTGGTTACAGCTGTCACCACAACAACAATGTATATCTGCCCCGTTTTCATGAGCTTACCCCTGCTACCCTTTAGGCAATTCACACACCACACTTGAGAAATTCCATACTTGAATCTGCTTCTATCTCCAATTCATGACCGAATGGAAGACCTCGACTAGCAGCGGCAGGAGGACTGGGAGGAAATGATGGATCTCATGGAGAGTGCTCATGATCCAGGGAAAGATGCCTCTGAGAAGAGGAATAGAGTGGGAGGTGGAGGATGTACAGAGGGAGGACAAAGAGGAGCAAGTGAGGAGCTTTTGTAGAAGGGACACCTGATCCAGCCAGAGACGTCAACCCTCTGTCCTTAACCACAGAGCAAGTCGTTGGTATGGGCATCACTCCATCTTCTTGCTCCACCCCCACTTTTGCTATGCCACCCAGTTCCATTAAGCTCCGTCTCGCTACTCATGACTCTTTGCTCCATCTCAGAAGTACTCATCCTAACTGTTCAGCTTCTGATTTTACTCTACCTCCTTGCTCTGCCTTGGATGTCAATCCGTCTAACTGCTTTTCTGTGGACGTCAGTCGTCCACCTTGCTTCACTGTGTACGTCACTCCTATTTTTAACTACGCTGTCAATGTCACACCCTTCTCATGCTTCAAGGAGAGCTTTGTTCCCCCCCTGACTTCCAAGTTAACTTCACTCCTCCCTCTGACTCCATGAGGAGCTCCAAGACTCCCCTCAGGTATGAGGGATGACATCACTACCCCTTAGGCTCTGCCTTTGGCTTTGCTCCCGCCTACACTTTGACCATCACTCCATGACCACACTTTCACCCAGCTATGCAACAAAGACCATTTCCCCTGCTGGTGCTACCATGGGTACTGTGCTGGCCAGTGGCCTGGGCCCCCGTCATGGCCAAGATGGGAACATTGGCAGACACGTCTTAACCCTCGTTTTGTGTATGTGGTTTGTGTCGCACTTTTATTAAAATTCCACACTTGCCTCCACTTCTGCCTTCATTTCCCGACAACTTGTAACAAAGAGCAGCAGCGAGGAACTCTTATTACTAATACACGGTGTGCATTGGCGCTGTGTTTACTTTCACTCATGACTTCCCTGTTGGTTATAACATCAGCAGATGTGCAATGTACACATTTTCTTCTTCATGCTCCCTCTCCCCTCTCTCTCTCTCTCTGTCCTGAGTGGCTGCTTTAATTGCCTTCCTCGGGCCGAGATCAAGAGCAATCCCTGACAGCCGCCATTTTGTTTCAGCAGCTGCATCGTCACCCACCCGCTCCGACTTGGAGTGTGGTGAAACTCGGAGCGGTGTGTGCGAGATCTACCGAGTACCACTACACCGTGACTGTTCATTAAAGCCTCGCTCCCAGGCAACCTTGTCGCCTGGCAACCCTCAGCCGCTGCGCGCACACATCATCCAGGATGGGGAGCGAGATAGAGAATGAGACGTTTATTCATTCCAGGGAGATTCGTATTCTTCCTGCACCGTTCCCTTCTTGTCCATTTAATGTGTTCATCTCTTTGTAACGAATCCTAAAAACTTGCCGCATAGAAAACGAGATCGTAATTTGCTCTGCTGGTTTCGGCATGTTCTTGGCTTAGAAAGCATTATGATCGCTCCTGTTTTACAGGGGCTGTACAGCTAAAATGCTAGAAATTGCAGGTGTGGAATGTGGAAACCATTTTGGTTGAGTCGAGTGGTGGAATGGAAAAGTGTGTGCCCCTCATGTATGTCTGCATTTCAGCACTGCTATAAACCTCGGCTGCAATTACCCAGTGATGGCTGGTAACAGCACAGCAATCAGCAAACCATTAACACACCATGCCGAGACTTGATGGGCACCCCTCTCTCGTCTAATGCTTGTTTATCCCGTATCTCTCTCTTTCTCTCTCTCTACATCCTCCATCTTCATGCTTACCATAATCTCCTCTGATTCCTGTTGATTCTTCTGTTTTATTTTTTTTATTCATCTCATCATCTGCCTCGCTAGTCTTTTTTCCCCATTTTTTTTTGGGAGGTGGTTTAACTTGAGTGACATTGAAATGTTCTTTTGATCAAAGCCTTTCTGTTCTGCCTGTGTAATTATCTATCTGTCTGCTTCTCTTTTTTTGTTTCTGAGCCTGCACTTCACATTTTGACATCTTCTGTTGGTAACATGATATGACATATTGCTTTTTTTTTTTTTTTTTAAAGCCAGAGAGAAGCTAGACAGGCTTTAGATCCAAAGAGATCTAGACAACATTTATATAGCCTATTTCATATATTGATAGAAATGGATAGTGAGAAAAGGGCTGGTGAACACACGCTGCATTAAAGTCATGGGACAGCTGACATGTCAATTGATCTGGTTGAGGCATAATGCAATTCTTTTGAGAGCCAATTAACCATATTTGTTCAGTTAGGTTAACCAGTGCGCCCAAATAATGTACAAAAACTGAAACACTGAACCTCAATATGCCCTGGTTATCATAACTGCTCCCCCCCCCCCCTCCACAGAACTCGTAATCAGTGTTTGCTTTCCTTTTTCTGAAGGTTGCACTGCTGCATCATTACACACAACATTACCAACGAAATGTGTACATTTCTATCAGCATTGTATGACAAGTATAACTAATGTTGTGTTGTTTTATTATTTGCACAGCAGCCAGCAAAATCCAGTCTGAATATGAGTTCAGCTAAATTCTGACAAGCAGCCAGAAATGACGAGGAATTAGTTTTTGACTCATTCGGTCCAGGAAAACGGAATTTTTCAAAACCTATCTTGTAACTAGAATATTTCAGCATGTTCAGCAAGGGTTTTTACTAGACTGCCACATGTTTAGTTTAGATTTGGCCACATACTGAGATGGGTTGTGGTCAAAGCCTAACATGATGACTGGATTATCCATTAAGTTCAATCTGGCAACCTGTGATTTCCAGCGCTGTTGGACTCGAGCCTGATCTCAAGATGCTTTCATACCGACTTGGACTTGTGTCTGACTTTCTTACTCGGACTTGTTTAGTCTTAGGCTTTGGTCTCGCTAAATATGGTAAATATTATGGGTGTACTGTATATTACTGTGTTGTTTAATTGCTCAGGTTTTGCAAATGTTTTATGATCATTTTATCATTTAAATACAGTCGTCTGGCATAATTCTTCCAGAGAAAAACCTCAGTATATATACTGTAAAATAACTGGACTAGACACTTCTGTCTTTATGAAATGGCACTTCTGCAATATTCTAGGTAATTCTCAGGAGCATTTTGTAATTTGTTTGTCATGTACAAAATTCGTGTAAAGGATTGACTTGTAAAGGATTTCATGGTTTATAGTCTCAATCTTGACTCAGTTTTGTATTTTATATATCGTAGCTTTTTTATACGGCTAAGTAATAACGGAGGCAGACAACAGGCTCTGTTGTCCCAGAGCAATGTCTGGGAGAACTCTTTATTTAGAACTCTCCATTGCAAACATGGGAACGTCAGAATGCATTATAACCAAAAACCCGGCCGAAGCCATTAAACTACTTATTAAACTGGAGCATACCGGGAAACTCCGCACCCACCTCCAGCGCCGTCACAATATACTCGATCTTGTCTGGATCTACTTAAAACTCAGTCTTGACTCAGCTTGTTGTGGGTTTGGAGTTCTCTTGGACTTGACGGTTATAGCCCTACTGATTCATACATGATCTCCTTTCCAAGTGCGCACATGCTTTATACAGGTTCTGTTTGGTTTAACATTAAGAAAAACCCTGATAATTCAATGGCAAACATATACTACCATTCAAAAGTTTGGGGTCACGTGGAAACCTCCATGTTTTATTCCTCAAATGAGCTGTAAAATGTAGTCAATGCACTGACAAAGTTAGAAATAAAGATTTTTTGCTTTCATGAGAGAATTTGCAGCAATCACAGCCTTGCAGACCTTTGGAATTCCAGCTGCCAATTTGTTGAGGTAATCTGAAGAAATTTCTTCCCGTGTTTATTGAAGCATTTCCCACAAGTTGGATTCTCTTGATGGGTGTTTTTATAAACAATACGGTCATGCTCCTCCAACTACAACACAGAACGATGAGACCTAGTGTTTGCACGAACCAGTCCATTAGAGATGGAATACCAGCTAAATGCTTCTCTAAATAGTTCTCGCATAGTTACATAGTACAAAGAGAACGACTGTAGCGGAAGGCTAATGGTACACTGTGATTTTGCTCTCATTCAGGTTGTGTAGAGGAAAATTCTTCTGGTTGGTGAATAACCGGACGTGTCATTGAGCGATGGCAATGCAAGGCAACTCGGTGAAAACAAACCGCTGTCAAAAGCAGAAACTACAGAAAAAATGTACCACATTTCCCATACATTCACGTCGGAGCAACACGAGAGAGACGAGCACATTGCTAGAGCTCGGATGCTGATCATTATCTATGATTATAGCATGGGCAAGTGACTGGGCAGGACTGCAAAAGTGGAAAAAATAAAGACAAATACTGAATGATGTCAGACTGTGACTATGAATGGGAGTGAAGACAGAGTGACTGTAAAAGTGAGCTTTTGAGCACATCACCACTATAACGCTAGTCATCCATCACGACGCTACTTGGCTAGTTAACGAACTATTATTTTCCATAAACCCTAAAGAAATTTCCACTTCAGTGTGTGATGTTTGGTACGTGGCGCTCTCTAGAGAGGTGGGAGGAACAAATAAAGTCTGACCAAGATGGTGGAGGCTAAAAGCTATATAGCATGAAATGTGATAAGAGTCGTGCGTAAAATTTGTGCCAGTGCTCCTAAAATGTTCACCAAGGAGCACCAGTGATGCTAGTGAAAAAGTTACTCTGGAGCCCTTTAGATGGCATCAAGCACACCTCCAGCATCTTTTCATTTTTATTATATCTCATAAATGTTCTTCTTTGTGTTCCAAACACCTCAATCTTAGATTTGTCTGTCCATAACACTTTTTTTCCCCCCCTAACTATCCTCTGTACAATATCTGTAGCCTGCCTTCATCCTCCAGTCGCCACTCGACTGTTGACGTTGAGACTGGTGTTTTGCAGGCACCGTTCAATGAAACTGCCAATTGAGGACCTGTGACTCGGCTGTTTCTCTGACTAGACGCTTTGATTGTACTTGATCTCTTTCTCAGTTGTGCACCAGGGCCTCCCACTTCCCTTACTTTCCTGATTCCTGATTTTTTTTCCTGTTTTTTTCTCTGGCCATGTTGAGTCTATAACCGAACACACAAATGCTGATGCTCCAGATACTCAAGTAACCCAAAGAAGGCCACTTCTTCTTTAATCGGCAAAATGGTTTTCAGCTGTGCTAACATAATTGCAGAAGGTTTTTCTAATATTCATTTAGCCTTTTAACATGATAAATCTGGGTTAGGTATTGCGATGTGCTACTGGAACGCAGGAGTGATGGTTGCTGAAAATAACCCTCTTTAGATCTGCGTACCAATGAACATCATCAGTTTCCAGCTATAATTATTATTTATTATCTTAAAAGATCTCTACGTGACCCCAAACTTCAATTAGAATACATTTATTAAACTCCTTTAACTTGAACTTAAACTTTCCTTCTATTATAGTCACAGACGTGAGCGCATATTAGGTGAGTAATTCAGGCCAAATTTAAACTACAGCGACACAGCATGCTGAGAGACCTGGATGAGTCAGCGACTCCTGATTGCGTCAATGTAGAAGAGCCAGATTCAGATTATTTGTTTGTGTGATAGATGATTTAAAGCATCAAGAGAGGTAGAGTACAAAAAAAGTGCCAGGATTAAACTGAGCAAATTAAGGATTAACGTCCTTTGCTGAAGGACCTTCACTTGTGAACTTTCTGATCCGTAGGTCAAAGTCTTGATCACTGAGCCACCATTATTATTTTTCCAAAAGGCCAAGAAGAGATATCTGATGACCTCACCATAGCAATGCCAGAACTACACCCAGGGAGAGACAATGGAATTGTCTAGGGAGGGTTGAGCAGACAGACTCCACACAGGTGCACCTTTCCATGAAAAGAAACCAGAGCTATTGACAAATACAGATAACAAAAAAAAGATAAACCTGAAGATGATTTGTGACTGTGGAGGGAAACAGGAAATAAAAAAATACCACAAAATAGACAAAAAAAAAAAAAAAACCCTGCCCACTGAGATATTGTCAGTGTTTATAGGTTTTCCAAGAAATATACGTTATGATCCAGAACTGAAGATAAACACACCGGTGTTCTTGATTCTTTAAACATAGCTTCTGAAATTGAGTTCATGTTCAAAACAACTGACTCAAGCTCCAGACCACTTTCTCAATTTGCCTGCAAAATCTCACAGAACAGCCCAAATAACATTCATTGATCCACGTTCAGTAACTGCTTCATTGATGGGTCAGGGTCATGACGGATCCAGAGCTTATCCCAGGAACACTACGTGCAAGGCACCAAACACATTTAAACCTAGAGGACTTTTCTCCCAGAAAATCAGCAGTTCTCTAGGTTTAAATGTCTCTAGTCTCTAGAGTTTAAACTAAACGGTGAGCGACAGTTCTGTGGGCAGTAATGCCTTGTTGGTGAGAGATTCAGTCAGTAAAGAATGGCCAGCCTGCATCGAGCTGACAGAAAAGCAACAGTAACTCAAATAATCATTCTTTACAACTGTGTTGCGCAGAAAAGCAGCTTAGAAGTGGATAGGCTACAACAACAATAACAGCAGCAACAACAACAACAAAAAACAAAAAACACACCGGGTTCCAGTCCTGTGTCATTTTCTAATATGAGAGTTTTCTGAAACTCTTGATCCCTCTGTACAAGATTTTAGACATTACCGTCCTGCCACATGACTACTCGTGTGAATTCTCAGGTGTACAGGTGTTCCTAATAAAGTGCACAGTGAGAACCCTCACGTTGTGGCTCCTGCTTCCTGAGACATTACATTCTGATGATATTGAAGGACTAAGAATAAACACATACTGTAAAGACTGTTCTCCAAATGATACCCTCAACCCAGTTTCATCATTCTAGCATGCTAAAGAGACCGGGAATAGAAGGAGCTAATGTCGTGCTGCCTACGTGAATGATTCTACACATCATGTACAGTGATGGGTATACAGTCGACCCTCGCCACTTCGCGGTTCAAATTTCGTGTCTTCATTCTAATGCGTTTTTTTTCAAACACAATATATTGATTAAAAAGTTGATAGAGACAGTGAAAACGCAGGTTGCGTTCGGTTGTCTTGAGTCAATTATTTTTATTTTTTATTAACTTTTTTCCAAAAAATCGGGTGTTATTTCATGTCTAGAG
>JAOVYU010000039.1:4631228-4642646 GCA_025674565.1 Synodontis membranacea | reverse complement strand
GTGTGTGTGTGTGTGTGTGTGTGTTGTGCGCATGCGTCTCTGCATGAGATTAGTTGCAGGTTAAGGGCAGGGTGGCAGTCGTCGGCTTACTGCCTCCTTCATCCTGACAAACCCTGGGGCAAAAGACGCATCTCCCCACAAACACCTCTGTATACACACAAACATACACACGTGCAGAGAAGGACAGAGATGCAGACATCCAAATGAATCATCCAAATGAGACATCCTATTTCATAGCACGCTAGTAAAGTCTATAAACCAGGAATAAAAGGACAGTTTGACCAAAAAGAAACTTGCATGCTTTTTTTTTTTTTCTCTTCCATCAACTGTAATCAGTATTTCTTAATTTTTTTAACAGAAGCTATGAGATTAATGTTCCTAATAGGTAAGGGATGCATTTTAGATAAGCATTCGTCATAGTAACAGTATGAAAATCATCTATTCCTCCTTCAAGCTTTACCCGACCCTTACATTTTAAGAACAAAAATTAGATTGGAGCAAATTACTATGTGCTGTTTCAAGATGGCCGCCGTTACCGTTTTTTAGCATTGTGACTTCCTTTTTTTTATTTATTTTTTGTTTATTTATTTTATTAACTTTTTGTTTATTTATTTATTTATTTATTTATTTTGTAGATTAGTGTGTGTGGTAAAACACAAAAACTTTTTTTTGAGATGCTAGGCAATTCAACAAAGCGGTTTGATGAGTGTGCGATGATTTAGACATGCACTGTACACAATGCTAATCTGCCTTCCTGTCGTGTTAGTAGCGCTAGCCTCATGGCTCCTAAAGGATGAAAAGAGCAAGCTTTTGAACCCCAAACAGGTTGATTTCTTCAGGTAGGGAGGAAAGCAGTCATCCCAACCTGCAAAATCTCATTTCCGGGAGGTCGCACAACAGAGGGCGGTTGCTAGAGGCGCGAGCATTCGCGGGTTGGGAAGGGTGGGACTTTCCGCGGCACTAGCTCTAGTTTCCGGGATATTTTATTCCATCTGTGGGCATCCGGGAGCCTCTATCAATTTGCGGGAGACTCCTGGAACTTCCGTGAGACTTGGGATGTCTGGGAAAGCGTAATAGTTTTTGGTTGAAATGGTTCAAGTTAAAAAGAAATCAGTCTACGCGAGTTACCCTGTGTTTCTGTGTATAAGCAGAATGTGTTCATGGCATGACCTAAAACTTTCTGCGTTTGAACTTTTTAACTCTCTATTACTGTCTTGCACAAGTTCTGCCATTAGATGTAAAGGAGGGATTATTGCCATACAGTATGCCGTGCATTTATAGCACTTGCCCTGTTTTGAGCACATGAGCCTCTCTGCCCCCTCTCCCTTCATTCTAGGGCACCTCTTTTAGAGTTCATTATGGCTATGCTTCTTTGCTATGCAAAGTCACTCTCATTAACCCCCCGCAGAGGTATCGGGTCACACGACTTCCTCCTGCCTCCCTTTGAATGACACCAGAGAGCGTCCCAGTCCTCCAGATCCCCTGCTATTCGTCAAAGGATTCAGTGATGGCATGATTATTAATTTGTCATGAGGCATTACAGGTCAAGTTGAGATGAAATGTATTGCCTTGTGGGTCATGACTGGGACATGCGTGGGTTGAGGCTCACACTGATTGATAACTAATTAAATTACTTGGACAGGTCGAAAGTGAAAAATGCATCTGAGAAGGGTGCCTTTTTTTAATTGAAACCAGGATTATTTATAGGTGTACCTATATATTATGAGTGGATAAAAGAACTAATGTTCTTCAGACAATTTGGTCTGAAGGAATATTTTATCAAAAACTGGTGTCCGTTTGCTTCTTACAGGACCAGTGTAGCCCACACTTATTTGAAGTCTCTCACCCAAAGATCATTTCTAGGCAAAAAAGAAAGAAATAGAATTAATTCATATAACACTGTGGCGGCTCTATGGACATTTTTTAATAATAAATAAACAGTTTTGTAAAATAGAAATAAGAGTTCATATTTAGGAAAAAAAAGTTCCAAGTGGATCTACGTACATGATCTCACACAAAACAGCCAGCGGGGAAAAACTGGGTCTTTCTACAATATACAAAATCAAGAGGATTTTAATTACGTCTCTGTTATGAGTGCTTTTATATGATCTAAAAAAAAATTATACAAATCACACTGAAGTTGTTTATTTTACAATGATGGTACATCGTAAAGGGTTTTTATTCTTTATAGACAACAATTCAAAATGTTCTCTCTCTTTTTTTTTTTTAATCTTTTTAGTTTAGTTTCATTTAATGCTGTGAGACAGCTGCAAGTTATCATTTGTTATTATGGCTATAAACAATCTTCCCATACTACCCCCCCCCCACCCCTCCTGTCTTAAAGGGGCCAGTTCAGCCTTCCCAGAATCCTCAGCGTCCGTCAAGTATCCAGTCATTTTCGATGCCACCTATTCCAAAACCAATCTGCGACAAATATGTCCTCTGACCTGGACACTTTTGTAACTTATTTACAGCTTTACCTGTGACCTGTTGCAAAGTCCTGACACTGGAGACTCCTTCCTTCCATAAATGCTAAAGAAACATCACCAGATCAGCAATCGCCTATTTTTTTTTTTTTTTTTTTTTTTACAAAAAATTCTTTACATGGGCCGTCTGTTGTAATATCAGTGTATTAGAACAAGTGCAGACAGAAATGCTGTCCAAGCCGCTGTTATGAGAAATGAATCGATGAAGCAGACTGTTGGATTCAGCAGCTCTGTGGTATAATTATTGATATAAGCTGAGGCAGGCTTCCATTACGTAAATAATTCACTTTTTTCAATACCAACCCATTTCTTTTTTAAACCGTCTGCATAATAACACAATGATCACAGCAGGCTTATGTAGCTTTGTGTGAGAGTGATAGGGATTTGTGAGCACTTTACTGCAAAAGAGATTGAAATATAGAGACCCTTTCCCCACCGCTGACCCAATCCATGTTAAAAGGTCTAGCTGGTCTCTAATCCTGGTGTGTGTGTGTGTGTGTGTGTGTGTGTGTGTGTGTGTGTGTGTGTGTATATGTATATATAAAACCAAATTAACATTCTGATGGACATCTAAGTGTGTGTCCGTCGCACGGTGGTCTACACTCTGCCGTCATATCGGTCTTAATTAATTTCCTCTGGCTTACTCTTTCTGACCCTCCCCTTAAAAAAAAAAATCGTTACAGGAAAGTGATCTTGTATTAGCACCTGCCTGAATTCTCAGCCATGTTTTCTTTAGAAAAAAAAATAAAAATTAATAAGAAACTCGCATCTGTTTAAATATGTTTAAAAACACGTCTCCTAAATTGCTCACCTCATTTAACGGTCAAGTTGTTTTTCTATGCTGAGAGACTCCGAGGTCAGGGCTTTAACCTTAATATGAACAGAGCTTAACATAGTACTGATAATAATGAAGATGAATAACAAAACGGGGGAAAAAACTAAACTACAGTAATTCTCCATTATACTATAACTTCTCGAAACAAGCATTTGAATTTTTT
This sequence comes from Synodontis membranacea, assembly GCA_025674565.1. NCBI lineage: Eukaryota > Metazoa > Chordata > Actinopteri > Siluriformes > Mochokidae > Synodontis > Synodontis membranacea. The sequence goes on along the minus strand of JAOVYU010000039.1, from coordinate 4,639,162 downwards.
TTAGTTTCTTGTTTTGTGCTCAAAGGATGCATTTGTGCACTTCTGACACTCTCCTATGAAGAAGCATGGCAGCTCTCCAGAACGAAGTGTCTCCAGCTGCCTGTTTGACCCTCAAAGCAGCATGCATGCGTGCACGCGCACACAGCGTGGGCGTTCCAGTGACTGAGAATTTGATGTGCTGCCTCGTTTATGCTCTTGCACCTTCTTGCCCTGTCTTTCACTCTCTGTGTCTCTGACATCCTCAGGGCAGCAGCGGTACAGCCAAGGTGCACATTATTAATATATTGTTATACGGTGGCTTTCACTTCCACTGCCTCCAGGAGTCTCACACACTGGTTTGCCTGCTAGCAAAAGTGGAAATGGTGTGCTGTGCCTGGGGTGCGTTTGCATTATATCTGTGTCAGCCCAGCTACGTTGGCTCGTTGTGTGTGTACAGTGTGACCAGGAATGTTTAAACAATAATATTTTTTTTAAAAAAAAGCATTCGTGTCGTAGTCACTGGGTGAAATTTTGTTAGCGGATGTCACAAAGGCACAGCAGGTACTGTAGCACCACTGCTGTAGTTACTAATTACTGTCTAGTGTAGAATTTCTCACGTTGTCTCTGTGCATATGGGTTACCTCTTCGTTTGGTGGTTTTCTCCAACTTCCCAAGATCCACCACAAAAATGTCTAATGAAGAAGAAAATGAAAGATAATAAAGAAATAAAGGCCAGGTTATTTCTAACTAGGAGACAAATTGTGGTTTGCTCAAACCCGAATAATAAAGCTTCAAAAGTAGCGTTCCAATACTCTACATACAAAATGAAATCAAAAATGATTAATATATACAGTAGCAACAAGATGGTTCCTGTAATAATTTTCACAGATGCTCCTTCATTATCCAAGGAAAACGAAATTGCTTTTGATTTTTAACATCTTGATTGATTTTAGATAAATTGCTAAACTTTTGCACTCGACTCAAGACCACACTCATCAAACTACCCTCATCAGTCATATCATGATGAACGATGAACACGGGCATGAAGCAGATCTGAGGCTTGCTTATAGATTGAGAGAGTTGGATTTTAAAGATCTGAGTGTGAGCAACAACAATCTATCTCCAATATCAAGATAAATGACTAAAGTGTCACCGCAGACGCCGTCTCCTATTGGCTCAGCCATCGGCATGCCAGAGTATGATTCATTGAACACTACAGTGCACTGGATTTTTTGGGGGGGTGGGGGGTGGGGGGGGGGCGACTATCGGGACAATAATGGACTGATGCACAGGATCAGATTGGTTTCTAATTAAAATCCATTGAGCTTGGAGCAAACACACACTCTCTAAAACCAAAGGGATGGATATGATAGCTTATATATATATTTTCCCCCCCTTAAATCAGAGTCTTCATTGCTGGTCTGATATGATGAGCCGTTTATAGCTGACAGCATTTGCAAACAGGCATAAATGCGGTAATAGAATCCACCAGTTCTGTGGCCTCGTTCTTTGATATTCACTGAACGAGGTAGAAAAAGCAGAACCAAAGCACCAGCTTTCAAAGCCAAACCACTTCTATTACCTCTGCCCCCGTTCCTGTACGCTCTCTCCTGCTCTCTGCTCTCTCTTCTGCATTCATTATCTTTCATCCCTCTATCAGGCTGTTGTTCTCTCTGTCCCTGTGCCTTACTCAGCTAGCTGCAAAATCCTTCATTATCTGTCTAACCAGACGCACCCCATTTGGCTTTTGCTTCACCTCATTTTGTTGCAGTGCAGGGTTTTTTTTTTTTTTTTTGGACATTGCAGTGTATTGTGTTCTCTCTTTTTTTCTCTCTAGAGATTCATCTGTGTTTCTTTTTCTCTTTTTTTTTTTTTAACAAAAAAGAAGTATAATGGCATCTTGAATTGGTGGAACGGAAGTACGTTCATGTAGGCCAATATACGTTTGGAGGATGCACAAGAAAGTCCCAGAGCATTGCACAAACCACCTTTTATCCATTTCATAACCAAGCCCTTACCAAAGCATTGTGTCCTGACCGAAACCCTTACCTATAAATGTCATATTCAGAACTTTTCCCAATACACTGTCATTCTGAAAAGGAAAAAAAAATCTCTCCAATATATCGTCATAAGCAAAAGCCTCTGAATGCATTACCATAAGCAAAAACCTCTTTTAATATGCTGTCATAAGCAAAACCCATGCCAAAACGTCTCCTAAGACACAACAAAACCATCATCGCAGCCAAACCCCGTGCTAATTCATATTATTTCCATAAATGAGCACCTTCTTTGTACACTGTCACAACCTAAACATTGTCCAAAATATGCTGTCATAATAATCCCTCCTCCTAATACAATGCCAGAATTAAAACCTCTTCCAGTACATTGTCATACACAAGCATCTAATACATTATGGCGTAACCAGAAACATTCCCCATATATTATAGCACCCTCCTAACACATTGTCCTAACCAAACACTTTCCAAATTCATTGTTATACATTGCAACCAATTCCAATTCATTACATCATAACCAAAACCCATTCCATTATACAGAGGTGCCAATCGAATGTTGGTGGTCCATCATTACTCCATTAACTCATCTGTAGCCTATTAGTTTTACTTCCTTTCTAAGGAGGCCACCTGGAGCGCCACTTTGTAAATGTCCTTGATATTGTCAAAATCAAGCCAGTTACACTGAAAATGTAAAACTTTTAATTCCAAGTTTAGTCCCTTGTTTGCTGTTATAATAAATGTCACTCTTCTCAGAAGGCTTTTTACTAGATCTTGAAGATTTGTGCTCGTTCGGCCAGTGATGTTGGGTGCGGAGGTCTGGGGTGCAGTCGGCTTTCCAATTCACGCCAAGAGTCTTCCAAGGGGTTGAGTTTCGGTTCTCTGAGCAGGACACTCGAGTCCTTTAACTCCAACCACGCCTTCACTCTGACATTCCAACATTGGAGCAAGAGTTTCAGGAAGAACCATATATAGGTGTGATGTTGCACTTGTTTCCCTGCTACACATCAGTTACCACTTGTGTTGCCGCTCTTGTCTGTATTGTCTTTTCTTGTCTCTGTTGTCTTTCATGTTGCATTTTGCACTACTTACTGTTTTTGCACGTCTGCACACGTGCACTTTATGTAGCCTTTTTTGTGTCTATGTAGCATACATGCACGTTCCGTATTTGTCCCGGTCTTTCATGTAGCACCATGGTTCCTGGAGAACGTTATTTTATTTCACTATGTACTGCACCACATGTATATTGTTGAAATGACAAAAAGCTTGACTTGATGGTCAGGTGTCCACGTGTACATCTTGCGTCATAATCAAAACTCCTAGCAGAGCATTATTTTAATCCAAACAATTCCCAAAAATTATATACAGTGACGCTTTTGGAACCAGTGACAAATGTGCTTTATTATTTGAATATCTTTTGGAACATGGAACAATCTAAACAAGATTAAAAAAAAGGATGTTCGTGGTCAAATATTAAAAGCTTCTTTACATAATTCATGTGGTTCAGCACTCGGATATCACTACAAGTGTTTATGCATCCATTTAAAAATCTCATTAGGATGCAGTGCAAATCGAAGGCACATGAAAGACCCAAGTGTAAATAGGGTTACAGATGTAGCCCAAATAGTGAGATTTAAAACATGGAACCGATGTTCATGCTGTAGTCCTTTTTATGTGCCGGTCCAAATATTGCAAAATATTTCCAAAAAGTGTTGCTGAAAGCCTTATTTTCTCGGTCTGACTATCCGCCAGAGAATGCCAGGCTATCAATGTAGGTAGTGATGTTCAATGTGGCAGTCAGCTTGTTTTTAAGACTGGAATATGATCCCCCCCCCCCCCTTTTTCTACCTCTTTCTTCCACCCTCTCTTGTGGTAACACTTTTTCAGATGAAAGAGCAAGAACATTTCTCTCCAGGACGCCTTTTAGCCCTTTTCACTCCTGGCTTTATGTCAAGGCTTTGCAGTGGTTAGCAAGCGCTTAGCAAAACAAACGCCTTGTGTAGGCCGCACTGCTAAGTAAGTAAATAAAAGCAGGTGCGAGGGTAAAGGGACCAAAAAAAAAAAAAAAGAAGACAGCTGCTGAAAAGAGGAACACACAGCCAGGGTCAACTCTTTGGAAACTGGCTCTCGTCTTACAATTGAGAACCTCAATTTGGACGAAGGGCTTTTGTTTCCTTTTAAACGCCTCAAGCGTAATGGATTTGCGTGCGGTGTAAAGGTGTGAATGCAGTTTTTACACATAAAGAGAAGATTTCACTGTAATACAGCAGCCGCGCTTGTCCTCATTCCCTTAGCTTATTTACGAACAGTGTTGAAGTGAGACGCACTCGGTCTTTGAACCACCCGCTATCAATACCTGTCGTTACAGCTTCTTATAGTGGGCTTGTGTGATAGAATCATACAAAATATACTACGTAAAATATACACTGAGTGTAACAGACTAGCAGATGGATTCTGCCAACACTACATCAAAAAAAAGGAGCTAACTAGTAAATATTTTATCACCTGTCCAAGCATTTTTGCTGCAAAGGCATGTGCCGCTGTAATGGTGGCGAAATGTTAGACAGCGTCATGCTGGCTCTGATTGGTTAATCAGCACAGATGCAAATGAAACTCCTTAGCAGCAGGGAGCATAAAAGCAATTTCTCAAAGAAAGAGCGAATTAAGAAAAAGTACAAGTAAATAAATGAGAAACTTTTTTTTTGCCAGAGAAATATGAATTCGGTACACTATGCTTTCATTTAAAAGGCAATATTTACAGTAAGCAAAATTCCTGAACCTGCATTCAGACAAGTGGGCAGCGAGTTTGCATGTACAGTAGTGTCTGTTGGTGAGAAGCAAACGTGTACTCGTGTTGCTTGTGGCCATGTTGCATAAATCCAACATTTCTAAACTCTGACGAGAAATAGCAGTGACCAAAATGTAGCCCGCGGCGTGCAATTTACTACAGTATATGACATACTTTTTTTTACAGTGCACTTAAATTCGAAGTGTGAAATTTGGTTGTTTGATATGAATTACATGCCATTCTTTGTATCAGCTTTGTTAGCAGTACAAAGTACAAACTTAACTCTACTAGTATAGCATGGCCAGGGAAAAACAAACAATCGTTACAGACTACGCCACCTAGCGGAATTTCAGGCCAACGGAATAGTTTGAGTAATCTAACAAACTAAAAACCCACATGATCACACAGGGCTGAAGGAACACACTCCAAAAAGGTCAGAGAAGTGATTCTACACGAAAATATAAATCTTAAACACAGGCCCAGAAGAGTCAAATACAGTTGTTCACAGTGACACTGCTGTTTGGACAGAAGATATTACATGAACCTTTATTTATTTATTTATTTATTTATTTATTTATTTATTTTTAAGACATAACTTGGGCTTAGTACAGGAGGAAAGCTAGCCAACAGGAGAAAACACCACAAAAGTGAAAGGAACAAATATTAAACACCATACATCAGGGGTGTCCAAACCTGTCCGGAAAAGGGCCAGCGTGGGTGCAGGATTTCATTCTAACCAAGCAGAAGACACAGCTGATTCCACTTGTTTAATCAGTTGATCTTGACTTTCAGTAGACTCAGCTGTGGGTTCTGCTTGGTTAGAATGAAAACCTGAACCCACACCGGCCCTTTCTGGACAGCTTTGGACACCGTACTGCCATACATGATCACACCCCACAAAACAAGGAGATGCAGCACCATGACAAAATGCAAACCACAGGACCAGCCCGGAAGCCAGGTCTCCCAGAAGAAATGTAAATATCCAAAGAGTACTCCATGGCCTAAATATAGCACTGCAAAAGACCCGCCCGCGACACAGGAAGAAAAAAGGAAGCTTTTATTATATATACACAGTCAAAAGTTTTTTGTACTACTTTTTCCATTTATTTCATAAATGTCAGATGTACGCAACAGGATAATGACCCCAAACACACCCCCAGATTGTAACTGAGCTATTTAAAAAGGGAAGGAAAAGATGACGAGCTGAAACTCAAGGACTGGTCAATACAGTCACAAGACCTGAACCTGATAGAGCTAGCTTGGGACGAACTGGGCAAGAAAGGTCAAGGCAAAGCGGCCAACTAGCGCATTACACCTGTGATCAATGCTCCAGGAGCGCTGGAATGAACTTACACTGAGCACTATTTAATGTCCCTTGTAGAAAAAAAAATGTATTGAACTTGCTCTATTGTTAGAACTGCCAGAGGAGGCTACTATGATAAATCAAAGATATGACTAATTTTCGTGATAATAAAGGTCCTCATATTGTGAATGTGAATTTGTTGCTTGTTAGCAAAGAATACCGAGTGTCTAGAAATTGTTTGGTTAGAATTGAGTAACAGTGAATATGTATAGAATCTTTCTGTGCAAAAACGTTTGACTGGTCATCTATGAAGGTGTTAATTATGAAAATATTTCCCTTTTAATTTTTCATCACAGGCCTGCATGGTTGTAAATTGTCAAATAGCAGATGCTGTGAGCCAGTGACATTTTTTAGACAAGGTTGCCATACCATGAGAATCCTACATTTCACAAGTCAGAACAACACGGGTCAAATGAAATACAGTTCGTACTTTACGGTCGTTACTCCGACCAAATGAAAGACGGTACATCATAACTCCGACCAACTTGAGGATAAATCTACGAGTTCATTCACTGTAATTGTATATTTATCCTTTGCTCATTAGCTGTTCATGATCAAGGTGAGAGGATGATGTCCCTCCCCCCCCTCCCCGTATATGCCGTTTCTTGGCCGAGCGATTCATGGGTGTATCATATTGGTATCTAACTTTCCAATTCAGTCTGCTGACGTCTGTAACGGCACTCATCTTGTGTGAATTCTTGCTCTGCTAGTTTTGCCTAGCATCCATTCCCTCTCATGTTGAGTACTGCATTATTCCAAACACCACATTAAACCTGCTCATTTACCCCAGCCAGTTGCTCGATGTGTTGCGTTACTGAGGCTCACCATATGGCTGAAAGTAAATCACTGGAATTTCGCTCTGTCAGCCAGACGCAGGCTTGATATAAGGAGTGCAACGTAGCATCGTCTTCAGATCATCTGGGTGAAATTAGTAGTGACACAGTCATAAATGTTTGCCTTGGGGGTGCATTTACGCCTTGATTCCCATGAGACTTTATATGGTTTTCAGTGGAGTATTGCTAGAAATATTCATTTGGCCGTGTGAAGTTTCAGCCCGCGGTTCAATTTAACGTGACTCCTCAGCCGGAGAGCTGTTTTGCGATTCAGGATGGATGCTTTGGGAGCAAATGACGGCGCATCCTGTCTAGTTCTCATTTGATTAACATGGAGGGCAATGGAGGTTAAGTTTTATGCTAACGGCAACTTGTTTGTCCAGAAGCAGTCTGTCTGTATCCCCTGTAGCAGACTTGTTAGCCTTTAGTCGAGCAACCTGTCTGGCTTCATGCGTAATCCGCAGAGGATAGTGAGGTTTGTAAATGAACGCACAGAATCGAGAACTATTAAAAATGTAAGAAAATATGCCTAAAGACATCTGTTAGTGTAAATAAGCATGACGGCTGACACAAATGTGTGTTGAAATGCAAGTGTAGCCTATTTGTATAACGCACAGGCAATGAGGCACCTCATAAACAGCTTGAGGCAGTACCTCGGGATATGATGCTGCCTAATACACACCCTTGCAATTTCTGAAAAATGTGCTGAGTTGAGCAGAGAATGGACTGATTTGGCAACAAATATAACGTTGCTAAAAAAAAAATAATAATAATAGGGGTCTGGTACTCTAGATGCTATCTAATATTAGATATGAAATATGATGTGTTATTTCAAGAAGCCCAAAATCCTAACAATTGTAACCTGATAGAAAATGTGTTTATTAAAGCAATCGTTCCAAATATGCAAATTATATAAAATATAGCCTATTATTATTATTATTATTATTATTATTATTATT
>JAOVYU010000039.1:4611377-4624844 GCA_025674565.1 Synodontis membranacea | reverse complement strand
GATTCATAAATTCAGAAGCAAAATTTGTAAAGCTGCTTTGAGACAATGTCCATTGTTAAAAGTGCTCTATAAATAAAGTTGAATTGAATTGAATTGAATTGTTTCAGGGAGCATGATCCATCGTTTTCACGTATGGGTTGGCCACTACAGAGTCCAGACCTTAACCCCATTGGGATGTGCTGGAGAAGAATTTGTGCAGCGGTCTGACTCTCCCATCATCTCTACAAGATCTTGGTGAAAAATTAATACAACTCTGGATGGAAATAAATGTTGTGAAATTGCAGAAGCTCATCGAAATGATGCCACAGTGAATGCGTGCCGTAATCCAACGAAATATTAGTGTGACTTTTTTTTTTTTTTTTTGACAGGCAGTGTAGCTTACATACTTGCATCCAGTCTCGCAGACTTCCACACAGTATGACCATTAACCCTTTAAATACAGTACATAGTATAAGTCATGTACATGTACATATGTACATACTTTAAGTAACCCACGCTATCAGTATTGCTCCGTGGTTCTTGTCTAGGTAATCGTTGTTCGTAGCCTCATGTTTCTCGGCATTGCCTAGCTCTTTGTTGTATTGCTACACTGGCTTTAATAAAACCAGAAACTTGCACTTTCATCAATCTGTCCATTTCATGACACAAAGGAACTTTACATTTACACAGCTTGTGACGACTACCATGACAACAGTGGAAACATTTTGAAGGAAAGCCAACAATCTGGGTGTATTTGCACTGGCACCTCGGACTTTAGACTTATATGCAAGTAAAAGCTATGCTCAAGCCTGTTGAGTCTGTAAGTGAACACTACCTATTGATTTCACTGTACTGTTCCCCCAGTGGTTAATACTGCCAATTTTTAGATGAGATCCATTAATGTATATCTAGATATTAAAACAAGATGTAGATTTCTGAAAATCTTTATATCCAAATTTGCAAGTCAAAGAGTGGCCTCAAAGCCTGATATACTTCTGTTTGCACCTGGTGTTGAGCATAAATTTATCGTATTGTGATATGTACAAGACATATTGCACATTTATTTAAGGAAGGATCGCATAAAAAGTGGGATAGTGGGTCTACATAAAACAAGGTGAAGAAATACAACAGATTATACAGTATATTCCGATCCGAGGCACAGTTTATTAAATCAAGTTGCATTATGTGCAGACGTGTGTGTATATATCTGGTATATCTCTCAGTATGCAAGTAAGTGAATAGGTACCATCTTGAGTAGATTATGGCGGTCAATAAATAAAGGGATGATGGAGTAAGAGAACTGGATTAACATGTGAATGTGTGCTTCAGTAAATGAATTAGTAAATGTAGTGTATGAGGAAGTGAGTGAGTTAATAGGCCAGAGAACAAAGCAGTCTTCAGGTGCGTGCGGGGGGAGAAAAGATGGATGAGTCAATAATTAATCCAAACGATGGAAGCAAGGTTCAATTGCGAACTCTCTGTATAGGAAATTAAATCTCTCTTCTGAAATAATGAAATAATAGAAAGCATAAGCACAGACTACCAGGTCAAGTCCAGGAATAACAGTTTCCTTTGGTTACACCTCACCCTTGTTCAAAATGAGTAGTGCGAGATGGACGCCGGCGAATAATCAGGTTCGTCTCCATACTAATGACCCCGACTCTTTGTTAGACTCATTGCATTACTAAACAGTAGCTCTGAGAAAAACTGACGGATAAACACGATGGCTTAGAAAATCTGCTACACGCTCAAATATTTGATGGGGAACATCTTTTTGGGGTTAGCAATCTTCTATTTCATATTTATTGTGGTTCAGAGATGATTACATTAGTTGCTGAACATTTTAATCATGCCACATCTGCACATTTCCCACGGCATCTTAGTAAGATGCAAGAGAAATTCTTGCGATCTGTCCATGTCGGAAACCAAACGAGTAACAATAACCCTCCCGTTAGCAGCTGTATGACCATTAGATTACATCATTAACTTCAGGGAGGATAAAAGGAACCCTTGTGTGTAGCACCTTTTGGGTATCTTTTCGGACAATCTGATTACTTTCTAATCTTCCAGGATTCTAATAATCTATAATCAAGGATACCTGTTGTTGTACAGTAAGTTGCATTTTGAGCGCGTTATGAAAACCGCTCTCTTCTCTACAAGTTTCATGTGAATAAAGCCGCGTTAGTTAGGTTTCAATCCAGGTCAAGATGGGAGACAGGAAAGTTAAGTTCATATTCAAGTCAAGTCTCTAGTTCGTCAAAAGGTAATAAGGCAGGCATGTTCAAATCCGAGTCGAGTTGTGGGTCAGTCGAGCTCAGATCTGAATTGAGCCACGACTCTGTGAAGTTCAAATACAAGTTTTGAGTCACTGGGGTATGACTCCAGACTGAGTCACTAACTTGAAATGCTTTCTTGTGACATGGTTTATTAATAGGTTAATTCACTTGGCAGCAGCTGGTGTGATATTCACAGTGCTTCTGATATACCTGTGTGAAAATGAACCTTCTGTGCATGTCTGGGTATGTCGACTATTCTACTTGTGCTTGATATTCATGTTCATTTGTTCTTCTCTTGCAGGAGCCTTGAGGTCAGGATGGCGCAAGAACCAGAATATTTGGTGGCTTAATTCCTCTGGGAGGGAAAGAAGGATTAGGGAGAAGTAGAGCAAGGTGACAGAGGACCATGCACACTTTCTCTTGTCCACTGGATGCGAGATAGCTGCAGTGCCCTTTGCAATTAAAAAAAAATAAAATAAAAATCGAATCATTTATCTCCTACTTGAGCCCTTCATTTCTTATTGAGGAATACTGCACGCCTCACCCGAAAGTTGGAAATCTGTTAAAAGACTGCATCCATTTTTCTGACCTCTCTTGCTGTCTAAAGGGTGCTCACTGATGGAGAGAAGAAGGAGAGATTTTGGAGAAAATCGAGACAGAACCTGAAAGTGAGAGAGAGAATCTGAGAAGGGTCTGCTGAACGGGCAGCACTGGGAATACGGCCCTTGGAGATTTTGACTGCGCTACTCTACAGTCTGTTACATAATACCCAACTGGAGAAGGAACACAGTGTTTTGACTGCTATCCTACCCAATATTAACCTCTGTTTATAAAGTTGGTCTGACCATTTTATCTGGATATAACCTATTCGTTTGTGGTAGGATGACGAGGGAAACCAGGTCTTCATGGTGGCCCCTGTGGCTCTTAGCCTTAATGTGGTACTTTCATTCTGCAGAAGCCCTGGAGTTTGGGGGAGCACCGGGTCAGTGGGCTCGCTATGCCCGCTGGGAGGCAGGCTCAATCGGTGAGCTAAGCTTCAGTTTGAAGACCAATGTGAGCAAGGCTCTCGTACTGTACCTGGATGATGGAGGCAACTGCGACTTTCTAGAGCTCTTGATCGCAGAGGGACACCTGAAGCTCCGTTTTGCCATCCACTGCGCTGAGCCAGCCACCATCCACATGGAGACGCGAGTCAGTGATGACCGCTGGCACATGGTCCTACTCACACGCAACTATCGCGAGACCATGCTAATGGTGGATGGTGAGACCAAGGTGGCGGAGGTGCGCTCTAAGCGCAGGGAAATGGCCGTGGTCAGCGACCTATTTGTGGGAGGAATTCCACCAGATGTTCGCCTGTCTGCCCTCACCTCCAGCACGGTGAAGTACGAGCCTCCGTTCCTGGGCCTTATTTCCAACTTGAAGGTGGGCGAGATGCCTCCTACTCTGCTCAACAGCCAGGGAATTCAGAGCGACCTGGAGTACTTGTGTACCAAGCAGAACCCTTGTCTCAATGGAGGATTCTGCGTTGTCCAATTTGGAGAGGTGCATTGTGATTGCTCCCACACACGCTTTAGGGGGAAATACTGCAAGGAAGGTAAGAGGAAGTAGCTATTACAGTATTTATACTAAACAATAAACCATGATAAATAATACATTTCGAAAGTACGGCTAGTATGAATGTATACCAAATCTGATCTTTTGGTGTCAAATTACACATTAAAGCCTGGCACCGTGGTTCTGCCGTGCCTTGCAGTTCCAGAGTTGCCAGTTTGATCCTGAGCCAAGGTTATGTCTGTGTAGAGTTTTGCATGTTCTTCTCACGAATGCGTGGGTTTTGCCCGAGGTATGCACTTTCCTGTAACCTGTACTGGTTGGTGGACTGGCTATACATAATTGCCTCTAGGTGTGAAAGGGTGTGTGCATGGTGCCATGCAACCATCAGGGGTACATTCTGTCCTCAAACCCAGTGTTTCCTGGATAGGCTCCTGGATCCGTTGCAACCGTGACCAGGATCAAGCAGTTAATGAAGATGAATGTTTGGGTTAGATTGCTTGAGTGCATTTGTCCTTTAGTTTGCTTTTACTCGCCAAAGTTACACTTTTATTTCATTACAAAGGTAATGGAGGATGTGCTCTGGTAATGTTTTGCTTACTCGCATGAAGATGCCTACACTTTTTTTTTTTTTTTTTTTTTTTTTTCCCCCAGTCGAGTGTGTGTTTATACTTGGATTCCTCATTAAAAGGGAACTTTATATGGAATCTTCTACAAAGAATAAGGGTTCCTCCAGAGAAATACTGTAAACCCAAGAAACCCTTGTACTTGTAGTACTGTCAGAAACATTCTGAACATGTTTTACTTGCTGCTGTTTAGTGTTTGGTTTTGTTTTTGTTTTTTTGCTCATGAGGGTTCCTAATATTCTATTATTTAGCATGATCATGAATTTTTGGAATAAGACTGTCGTTAGTTTGTTCCTTGCTTGAGCTGTAATAATTTGATCCCCCTACCATACCCTAGTGTAGCTTGCGAATAAGTGAAGGACATCCTGAACCAATAAGTTTTTGCTTTTAATAGTGGCAAGGGCATAGTTTGTCGACTTTTGTGTGTGCATGTTCAGCTCTTCATCCCAGTCTGGCCTGCAGGTACCCTTATAAACCACAAACGCCATTTTAAGATGGATGAAACGGAGCTGAACTTTTGTACTTTGCCTTTCCCTAAAACAAATTTCCTCCAATTCCCAGCCAACCACTCTTTTTTTTCTTCTTCTTCTTCTTCTTCTGTCCCAGAATGCAATTCAATTTCTCGCTGAGGATCTCTGACCCCAATGCTTTGCTTGTTTTCTCTCTTTCGCCATCAATATTTTTGAAAGATTTCGGTCTTTTCACTCTCACTTGCTTTAGAAATTTCCTTGTGTACTGTAACTCACCATCATGACATCTGACTTATCCTAGACTATCTTCTGTTAAGCTTGTCTTTATTGCTTTTATATTTGTTCATCCTTCTCTCTTTTGCCTATACTGGTACTACTTTATGAATCTCCTCTTCTGTAGCAAATCCTCTACCTCCAAATCCCTCATGTTTTGCTCTCTTTTTTTTTTTTCTTGAACTTCCTTCCCATTTATCCTCCTACTCTGCTATTGTCTATCCTGAGGTGGATGCTCCATTTTTTGCTGCCCAATGCACTTTCTTTTTCTGTTATCACCCATATGTCTCTTCCTCTCTCTCCCACTCCTTCTCGCTCCTTCTGTTTGTTTTTTTTTATTCATCTTTATGCATTTTAAAGGCTTGGTTCTTTTGTTTTTTCCCCCCACTCCATTAGAAGAAATGTGGAAGATTTATTTTCAGGTTGTACAAAACCAGACAGCAAGTAGCAGAACTGCTGCTTTTCATTGGAGCTGCTGGTGGGTGACAGAGGTGTCGGGATCCCTCCCTCCTCTCCCACATGTGTTTATTCACCCTTTTCTCCTTTAATGTGTCTCATTTTCACCTCTCTCGCTGCATTGTTCTCCATCTCACTGCGTCTATCCACCACCATCCCTCCACCCCCCGCCCCCACCACCCCGCCCTCCTCGCACGGCGGTATGAAGTGTATCCTGGTGGAGTGCTGATACCGTTTAGCTGTTGGCATAAGCAGGATACAGAATACCAATGTGTGCCCACTCTGACTGCAGGAAATATTTGTTCTTTTGGAAAATAAAAAGAAAGTGTAAGATAGAGAGGAGGTGAGAGAGACAGAATGTTAATTGTTTTTTTTTGTTTTGTTTTATGTCGCAGAGTCATTTTAAGGGCACTGAATTAAGGATTATTTCAGTCTGTAATAAATAAAATCCCATGTCCCAGCTTCTTTACGCAAAAGGATTTAATTTGGTACATAAGTATATACCCACCTACCATTTTAATAGGAACACCTGGACATAAAATGCACAATAAGTCATGCAGATACAAGTCAAGGGCCGATTTTTATTTTTACATTAACGTCAGAATGGGAAAGACGTGTGATTTTCCATCGACATTAGTCGTGGCATGGTTGTAACCCTAACTTGTACTGTATAATCACTCTTTACAGCCATGTTGAGCAGAAAAGCATCTCAAAATGCCAACGGCAGGAATCTGAGGCTATAGCGCATACAGGCTCACTTGCAAAAAGACCGGTCAGTGTTTAACAACCTCAGTCAAGTTCGTGAATGCGAATGATCCTGCGTTTGAATACTGAAGAGGAACGGAGACCATAGTAGTAATACGAGTTCAGGTCGCCAGTCGCAATCACGAGGGATTTTTGTTTTTCAACGGTCATCTTTTAATCGGAAAAGTTTACACACTGTAAAAATTAATAAATATTCCTGTACTGAAAAAATTCCTCGTCTCTGGCATTAGAAGTCTGAAGATGCCAAAGCAAAAACGGTCTGTGTGGGTAGACACAGTGACACAAATTTGAAATGTTCTTGGAAAAGACACCGAGTGGGAGATGAAAGAGAGAGGATGTGAATGAGGAATGAAGTAATCACTCCTACTTTCATCACAACCCCTCCTTTTTATTTCCCCGTCCATTTTCCTGTAATTGCACACTAGCCCGTGCACTCGCTCCCTTTTATTATTGAGGCCTATGAACCAATCACTCCCTCCTTCCCATCGTACTGGAACATAATTAAAATGGATGCCTAATCACCTACACGGGCCATTGTTTTGATAATTGATCGTGACCCCGGTCTGTGTGCGCACGTGTGCTATATCAGAAATCAGCAGTAATTAAAGGTTAATCTAGCTTTGCAGAATGACAGTGGTGATATTAATATTTTTACCCTGTGCCCCCATTTCTTTTGTGGATAAATAAATTCGGATACATAAGCACGCTTTAGTACGAAGAAAGAATTACATAGCTGAATGCGTTGACATTTAGCTAGGTTATTAGTGAGTTTATCATCAGCAGCATGGAGAGGTTCCGGGGGTGTTGATACAATTCAGAGTTGAGTTTAACTCGATATAGTAATAGCAGTTTAGTGGGTTTTTTTCTTAAAGGAGCAAAGGAATAGTTTAGATTATGCTTGTGCTAACAATACTATAGTAAATATTGCTGGGATAGCATTGCCAATTGCCCTTGTTTATTAGCAATGTGAGCCTTTCTCGCACACAGAGACGAATGCATGTTCAATATCACTTTTTTTTTTTACACACTTGACCACATAATTATAAGGAAAAACAAAGCTAGCACACACTATTCATTTTCTCAATGCTAAAGAGTGCTAGGATCTTTTCCTATGCAGACACTTGGTAATAAAGGAGCTGAGGCACTGCTAAAATGAATCGTTTTCTAATCTATATCTCCACTCAGGCAAAATGTCACAGCAGAGCTAGTTTACTCTCCAGACAAATCCAGTTTCTGTAATTACAGATATGAAACCCGATGTGGAGCAAATGAAAAATTGCACGAGTCGCAGGGCCGCCTAAGCCTGAAACGCACTAGCGTATAATCTAGCCCGGCTTTCAGCTATTGCCGAGTTTATAGGTTTATGAAACTGTTGTAAATTGGATTCGTAAGTGTTCTTTTTTTTGTGAGTAAAATGTAGAAACATGAGTAACAGTAAGGAGTTGCTTAACTAGCCTATTATTGGACGTATGGAACAAAACTGTTCAATTAAACGGTGGCATTTGGACAGCGATCCTACTGTACGAGTCGTTTTCTTCCCCCCTTCTTTTTTTTTTTTTTAAATCCCCCCCCCACCCCCACCAGCTCTATTGATTTTAGCATGCTAAGAGTTGGCCGTGTCTCCAGTGTCACCATGTGGCAACAAATTGCATCACTCAGCATATGAAATCAAGCGGTAATCCTTTAACCTGATTGATGAAGGAATTGGTCCCCGTCTCAGTCTTGGTTCTCTCTGCAGCTGCTATACAGATTGGCTTTCTCCTCTCATTCAACCTCATCACTTTATAGCGGAGCGTCATCTGCCCCGTCCCATAGGACACACACAAACACACACCCAAACATACTGACCTTTCTAAACTTGCATCCACACAGCAAGACTGTTCTCACTTCATCTCTCTCACACTTGATCACACACAGCAGTGACCTTTTACAGTGACTCATACGCTTTCT
This sequence comes from Synodontis membranacea, assembly GCA_025674565.1. Classification (NCBI taxonomy): domain Eukaryota; kingdom Metazoa; phylum Chordata; class Actinopteri; order Siluriformes; family Mochokidae; genus Synodontis; species Synodontis membranacea. The sequence goes on along the minus strand of JAOVYU010000039.1, from coordinate 4,616,498 downwards.
CTCTCTCACGCGTGCACGTGTATACATGCACACGCAATGCCTGAGCATGTTAGTACTTCACAGATCTATAAATGTCACGTCCTGGCGTCTTCATACAATCACATCCATTCATCCATCAGCTTCATCCTAATATAGACTGCATTTGATACAAAACTGTAACGCGCACACGGACATGCACACTGCTCCATATTCCCCACCTTGTCCCCAAATATCTCCTGTGTGGCACTGAGGCTCTGACACCATGGCAACAGGATTAGTTGGGTGGTCAGGGAGTGGAGGACATAAAGGAGAGTAATACATCATGGCGATAATTACACACACACACACACACGCACATAATTGCACTTTAGCCCCACTGGCAAGAGGATGGAGCCTCTCAGCATACATGAGATTGATGATCAGGCTCTTGTATCTTTACCCACACACAGAGGTATCTGAAAGCTACACTGCCCCTGTCTGTTGTGTCATGTCTGCTCCGATGGACATGTTGACCTTGCATTACATTTAATAATTCATCTCCGAGCCAGTAGTCCAGCACTGATGCTACTTGATTGAGAGCTGCCAATAAGTAACTTAAGAGCAGTGCTCATAGGTCTACATGACCCCTACAGTACGTAAGCTCTTCATAACGACTGACATAAACCTATAGCATCAATACAAATGCTCATTCCAGTAGTCATCATATTACTGTAACAGCCAGATTCTGTCTATTTGAATGTCAAGGCCTAGCACGTGACATACTGTAGATACAGTTTCACGTTAAAGGGTTGCGTTAAAGGACTTGCACAACTGACTTTGTACAGTAGTTGTCGAACATCTAGTACTGTGAATCAGATGGTTGGCAACACTGCAGCCAGGTGTCGTTACATTCTTATGCAAAAATGACATAACGGTGATTTTTTATATCTATCGGAAATGTCAAAATTCTTTCAAGAAGAAAGCTTCACACAGCTTAACATCAAAACGCAAACGCAAACACTAAAGCTGGCTTTATTGGTCTTAAGGACTGCATTTATGTAGAGTAAGAAAAAAAAAATCAAAAGCTGTTAATTGCTATTTACATTGACGCTATTGAATGACACACCTCTTTTTTTTATTATTATTATTTTTTTTTTAAACTAGGTGTGTTGATTAGCATGAATGGGACATGCAGGTACTGTATATGGAAACCCCGATAAAACGTTGCAAAATACTTTGAAGCAAAAAGCTGTTCTGTACCTAATTCTACTGCTAATACACCACAAAGTCACCTTGGGGGATTGGGGGGGGGGGAATAAACATGCTACCCCGACTCTTGGCCAAACATTGGCCAAGGGCTTGCTGACTTTTTATTGAGAGATCAAACACGATGATTTCCCTCAAGCATGTTTGTCGAAAAGGTTAATGGCGGAGTCATTCGCCTACGTGGGAATTTATTTACTTTTATACTTGCCATACTTTTACTATAGCTATCTAGCTAACTATTTATTATATATTTCTTTTTTTTTGCATGTTCAGTGAAAGGCAATCAACACATGCAAACATGTACTGTAGGAGCCCTGTGGTCTAGTTAATGAATTTATAATTTGTCCACCATTGGGAATACCCAGTTTTACAGCATTAAAATCTCAATGACTTTGCAAACCTTAGTCCTATATGCACACACAACAGGATATATTAGCAGTGAAAACCCAGACCGAGACAGCGCTTTGATTCAGTGTGACAGCTGGGATGATGTTCTTTCTCGGATCACTCTCTGTACCGACTCCATTTATAACCTGACAACATGGTGAATATTTAGCGGGATCCGTGCTAATTTCAATTTCACGTAAGGTTTAATAGTGATAATGGTTGGCGTTCCGAGTGTGGACCCACGATCAGACACGTGTGGTCGTTATCAAGCCCGGAGAGGTGGGAAAAACACGTTTTGTAGGGTGCAAGAACGATTAACCATCACTGCCTGTGTCGTTCGCTTAAGCTCTTTTCATCTCGTCTCACCCTCAGTCTTGATTTTGAGACGGGCTGGAGGACGTCCAGTAGGCGATGGATGGAAAGAGGATAAGAATGGATATTGAATTCTCACTGTCTGTCTTTTGCCAATACTTGTAATGCAAAAATCCTTAACTGCTGCAGTTTGCACTTTTTTTAACATACCTCCACTTCTCCCACAAACCAACCTGTCCGTCTTATCTGAAAGATCTTTGTGTACTTATGAATAATTTCTAAAGCCACTACTCATGCAATATTATATTGCATTTTTCGTTTGACCTCATTGGCCCTGGAAGAGATCTTGCTTCCAGAAAACATCCACAAAACCAAGATGGAAGCCATAAAAATGCTCTATGTTCAGGCTGTATTCTCTCAGATTGCCGTAACTGTCAGATTTTTTTGAGATCAGTGTACAGTACATGTATGCTGCTTTCCTGCATGTCCCATAATGTTGTACACCAGCTTGGATGCAGCATCCAGTCTGGACAGAATAGCTGCCATAGTTACATAATACTTGTTCTACAGTACAGTAGGTTTCCATCAAGCCTAAAAGACTTCATCAGCAAGTGTTGCCTTCAAACCATTTCACTTCGGATACCTCCATGGCTATCGAGTTGCCTTGAAGACAATAACTTTTCAGACACAGACGATGTAAAAAAAAAAAAAATAATAATAATAATAAAAAAAAACAGTACATGCAAGCGGGAAAAAGTACAAGCTTCACAACAACAATTAGCTATACAACAACTTGATCCGTGTGAATTTCACTCTTTGAGGAAAATCACATAAGGAAAGATGGCTTTCGGCAGACTTAAACTATGTTTAAACTTAGTCAACGGACTCTTTGCAGGGAAATAGCCTAGCCTATTATTTTGCCTGTAATATTTTCAAGCAAATTTAGTTTGTTCTCTTTCCCACCAAAAAATATATAAGCTAGTTGCGTCATTTAGAACACCACAAAACTGATCAGGCAGTTACTAAGGATGACTAAAAGAAGGCTGTAAAAGCATCTTTCATTAAACTAACTGCTGATTTGTATCGTAAGCTTCATATCTTGATTTCCACCGACAACGAAAAGATGCATTGTGATCTGTAATCTGTTTATAACACATTATAATGCACATAACCCTTTTTGTATTCGGTTACATCCTTGCAACATGTGCCATTAATGTGTTTCCTTGAAGGCATTTAGGTGTTCAGTTTCCTCTGTGTGTGTGTGTTTGTGTGTGTGTGTGTGTGTGTGTTTGTGTGTTTGTGTGTGTGTAGCGGATTTCATGAATAGAAAAGAAGCTGTAAAACGGACCCAAGACGTTTAATAATGAATTCTTCAGTAACTAAGTGATTCTCCCTCAACAGCTTGCTAAATTTGATAAACATAGATTTTCGTGGCTTGCACTAAAAGAATAATTTCATTATGGTTGATTTTTTTTTTTTTTTTTTTCTTTTACAAGTCCATCTTTCTCTCTCTCTCTCTCTCTCTCTCTCTCGGATGTGTGATGAGAGTATTAATTAAACAACACAAAATGGTCTAGAGTGAAAATACCTGCACTTTCTTTTTCTAAGGAAGCAACAGATGGAATGGTGAAGAACTGAATAAAAGGAGAGCGAGCGAGCGCATTCCTCTTGCCACCTCTGACGTCCTTTTTGTCGAAAGGCATGTTTCATGTCGTTCTCTTCGATGCGCAGTGGAAGCGTTTGGGAGGAGGACGATATGAATGAGGCCACCGGAGATCATAGACGGTCAGATTAGTGTTCTGAATGGATCCACGTTTGAATAACCCGTTACTAATGAATGAAGGAGCTAAAGACGTTTTCTTTGTAAAGACTTTTTAGTGCGGCATCTATGTGGCGTGTGAGCGGTTGCTTTCAAATTACAGTAAGGCTGTCAAATTTTAATTACTTAAAGTGCTGAAGTATTAAATGCACCGATATTATTAATGAGCCTAAAGTATAATGTTATAATGTACTGTCACAGTGAGACTGATTTATTATTAGCACTAAAAGTATGCCTTTGTATTGCATAAACCAAGGAAAATGGTTTTACCTTCTTATGCAAAGAAAGTCACATCACCGGTTTTAGCTTAATTTCTCACAAAGGCATACTTGGCACAGATCTGCGAATAGAAAAATAGTTGAACTTTCATCTTGAGGTCATTTTTGGTGACTTTGTTTTACCAGTAACAGGCAGGGAATTCCAAGTTGCAATTTCATCTCAAAGAAAGCGTTAGTGTCTGTTTTGACGTTCAGGGCTTTTGCTGACTTCCTCTTTGCCCACACCATCCTTCATCTTGTGGTGTTCGGATATTTTTGCCTAAACGGAGCTCACCTTCTCACCTGGTGCTGCTTGTAGCTGGTATATAGTGTGATCACGGCTTATATTCACATACGTCAAGATGCTGTTTAAGTACACGTACTCTTATGTAGGTGCACACTGTGAGTTTATAATTACTGACTAGTTATTGCGTGTTAAGCATCCTCTTGTTTAGCGTGTGTCCAAGCAATCAGCATTCCAGCTGTGTCCAATCCGGTTCACTCCAACGAAGTAGTAGTTAAACCTAATTGCTTATTAAAGCACATACAGTACCGGACAACTGCGGAACAAAAACATCACGCTTTGGGTTGGACCTGATCCAGCTTTGCCTAAGTGGACGGAGTCAAACCAGAAGTCCAGATGATGGAGACTCAGGTGTGTGTTTCAGGCTGGAAAAGTTTGTTTGACGTTAAGGTGAGGGACTTTTATGAGGAGTTGGATCAGACCAGCCTTCTTGACTGGAACAAAAACCCGAAGCTGATCTTAATTGCTGAACTGTAATTTAACAAAAATCTGCTTTTTATACTCATATAACAATATTAACCTTATTCTCATCATAATTTCAGGTATTCTTCTAAACTAGACTCAACATCATGATTTCTTTATACAAAAAAATTGCATTTCTGCTTTTTATGACGTCAAATATTTAAAGCTGTTTTGTATAGCTAATGTAAAACTGATTGACGCTGTTATTGCACATATTGAGAAAAACAAGAATGATGTTCATATGCATAAATATCCTAGTACATGAAAAAATAAACGATTATGCTAAAATAAATGCTACAGGCATGCAATCTCTTACAAAGTGTGTGTGTGTGTGTGTGTGTGTGTGTGTGTGTATA
>JAOVYU010000039.1:4578023-4594740 GCA_025674565.1 Synodontis membranacea | reverse complement strand
CTTTCAGACACTTTCTTTCTTAGAAAAGGTGTGTATGAGAGAAAGAGAGAGAGAGAGAGAGAGAGAGAGAGAGAGAGTTAGTGTCTTCTATGTTCTTGTCTGTATGCTTTGATCCAGCTGTTCTGCTGGGTGAACACCATCTCCTCCTCCGTGTCACTAAGTGGTGTGCTCTCGTGCGTGGTCGGTCTCTCTCTCTCTCTCTCTCTCTCTCTCTCTCTCTCTCTCTCTCTCTCTCTCCCCTTTGACTCACAGCTCTGTCTGCCCGTCTTATTCTCACAAGGTCAAATTAACAGCAGTCTCCAGCATAACCTTTCCCTCAGTTCACTTGGCAACCGTCAATGTCTTTAGTGTCTTCAGTTCTCTGTCCTTGTCTGTCTATATGTCTGTGAAAGGCTCTGAAGTGTCTTGTCTAGCAAAAACTCCTGCATCCTCGTGCCATTTTATTCTCAAGCTCCAACTGAATTATGCAAGTTCCGGACTTTAAAAACAAACAAACAAACAAATAAAAAACTGTCCCCAATTCCCAGAACTTCTGCAAAAGAAAATGCAGAAAATTAAAAAAGGCACTGAGCACGTTTATTTTCCTAGCAAATCAACGGAAAGTGAGTCAAAGGTCATCCAGAGTTGAAGGGGGAACCTCAGGGAAACTGTTCAATAATGCAGAGGAACAGCAAGAGCAAGAAAGAAAGAAAAGATTTCTGCATACCTCCATATTTATCTTTCGGCACCTTCTGTCATGTACATAAATCCCGTTACATAAGGCGCATATTCGGGTCACGCTGCTGTACACGGAGGTGCGTGTTTAGCTTGAGGCGATGTTAAACACTCGAATGGAGGTAAAGAAAATCAGTGAGGGTCTTGTCCCTTGCGGAGAGGTAAAAGAGGAAAGCATGGTGGGTTTGGGGGGGGGAAGTAATGGAGGCCAGTCACCTCTGAGAGCTGGAATTCTGCGCTCGCTGTGTCCTTTCAAAAAGACACATCACGCAATTTTACATTTCTTTCCACCCTACGTCTGCCCAGCGACTTAAAGCCACATGATTCCTTGCAGTCGTCGTCAATGTTTACGACTTCGTTGATTTGCAGTTGCAAAGATTATTAGTAGGATTTATGTTCTGTTTAATCAATATCCCAAACCACAATCAACTGCACTAAATTAATTGTACAGTATCATACACCATGTGTGTGTCAGTATCTTTAGCCTTTAGTAACACAGTTATTGAAGCAGTCTATGCCCAGGGTTTAGTTGTTTGTATGTAAACAAATGATTATGCCAAATCTGCAATAATAATAATAATTTATTTTATTACTGTTTTTACTTGTTTACATTTTAAACATTTAATTTGTTTAAATATATATTTTTTTTATTATCATTTTTTAATAATTCTATGAATAAATGTCAGTATCAATGAGTGTATGTTTTTATTTGGTAAATAACTTTAAACCATAAAACCTAAAACATTTTTGGGTATTTATAAGTAATTAGAAAGAAAAAGAAGAAACTGCTGTTTTTGTTTTAAGCAGGGAAAGTAAAGAATGTTGAAAAAAAAAATCTAGCTATGTAATTAACCTTGCATTTCACATGGAGGGATTCTGTTTTAACCTTGACAGTTGAAACACTTCATACCAAAGCTCGGAGTTTGTTTGAATTTTCCGTCATTGTTTGAGCTCTCGCTCCCCCTTGCTTTTCTCTTCCCTACCACTTTTCTCAATCCCTTAATTCCCCATCTAAGAGATAAGCCTCTTTTTCGTCCCTCCCTCCACCTGGCTCCTTCTTTCCCGCTCTACACGTCTGGATCATTTTGTAGAGATAAGGCAGACTCTCCCCTGTGGGGCTTCTGGTGTCGATACTAATATACGGCCCTCATCGATAAACTGTCAGGAACGTCTCTAATGCCCCTCCTCTGCTCTCAAGAATCTTGCTTTTTGACCTTCTATCGGGTACGTCTTTGGGACAGAAATGTGTCCATTTTCCTAAATACCCCTACACCTTGCTTACGCATTGAGGTATTTAAGACCTTCCTCGTTGCTGATCAAGACGGCCGCATATCCCGACAGATCTGAACAAGCGACGGTGACGTGGTGGCATCTCAGTTCATTTTATGGAAAGTTGTTGTACAATCATTAACCCTTGCCCTCAACCCCAAACATAATCTTTGTAACTTTTAATTAATTAATTTAATTTTTATATAGTGCTTCAAACTGCAGTTGTAATCTTGTGGCTTTTAATAATGGATTATTAAAATACATTATTATCTATAGAAAAAAGAGGTACTGTTACGACCGGAAAGTTTACGACCCAAACGTTTTTTCCTTCATCGCATACAACAGCAGTTTTCCAAAACAATTTATCGTGATGTAATTTAAGAACTCGTGATGTAATTTTTATCCATTTATAGTTACATTTAACGTTATGGAACGTCTGCGAAACAAGTCAGTCCCGTTATCACAGCTACAGTAGTTATAAATCGCGCCATAAAACCCAAATCCGTCTGTCCTGAAGACTTTGGTGGAAAACCTAAAAAGGCACAGCTTTACCCTTAACTGTTACCAAACACTGACACTGGACGCATCTTTACAGATAACTTAGTCTTACACGCAATTACATGTTATTTTCTAAATAACTTTTATTGCACAAAGCTAAGCAACACAAAGCGTCCCTTTGAACATTAGAAAAAATGCATAAATATAAACCTGCAAACTAATTTAAGCTTCGAACCTGACCAATCAGTTTCAAGAATTTGAATTTGCTATAAATTGTCGATAGCTGTGTTTTTTTGTTTTTTTTTCCACCTTTGTAGAAACCAGTAGCACATCTGTGATTTGATGCCAAGACAGTGAAGTGAGTTTAATAATAATTTTTGGCGTTAACAGTTGCATAAAAATAAAAGTTTTTACCTACGCACAGATTTATTCGTTAGGGGACACAGAACAGGTACGTGAGATCTCGCATCTTGCTGGAGGCACCTGCCACAGTTTGAAGAGGCAGGCATCAGTCAAGCAAGGTGTGATTCGAAAAGGTAGCGAGAAAAAGTGCAGAGCTCTGATCTTCTCCGATGTGTTTTGACTCGACCGTGTCGAGTTGGGGAAAGAGATGCTTCAGAAGACCGCTGGGAGGACAAATGACTGACAAATGAGAGACAGTGAAGCTGACATGCACTAACAGGTTGTTTTTTTTTTCCCTGAGCTGTTCTCCCAGAAACTGCTGACCAAAAGCGTACAAAACTTCAAACGTGCCGGCTTTTGTGTTCGGCTTTTACGTCCTGTCGTTCAGGTCCTGTTTTGTTTTTATATTTCGTGTGCGATGTGAATTTCATTTTGGCTTATTCTTGAAAAGCATTTCATACAACTGGAGAATGAATCAACGGCAGCCTCCAGGCTGAAAACGCAAGGCGCAGATGGAACCTATTTAAAAATGGTGTTTCAGAACCGATGGAATCGATCATCGATATTGCAACAAATAGCTTTTTATTGTTACCCCAGCTTGCTTTTCTTTTCTCGTTGCCCTCCAAAGGGCATGAAGCAAGAGACGGCTTTAGATTTGTCGCTACAGCAACAGACTGTAATGCAACAAATGGTGGTGTGTTTCAGTGGTGACAGACATGAGGTTTGTTGTTTTCTCAGCCAGAGGATAAGGAATTTCAGCAACAAACTTCAGTAGACTAATAGATCTATAGAACTCACTACATGGTCTATTTGATTAGTCTTTTGAGCTTTAAGTTAATCAAGGATGTTGCACTTTTATCCATCCATATGGTCTAGTCCTTCATTTTTAATTTCTAATGTAAAATAAAATTACCCTGTTGTACCCAAGGTTTGACATTGTGCATCCGGACATGCTTTTCTGCTCACCACGTTTGTAAAGATTGTTCGAGTTACCATAGCCTTCCTGTCTGCTCAAAAACAGGTCTCAATTTATCTGCTTATTGGTTGTGATATAAAAAAGCAAAACTATCAATTAAACCCAAGGCTACAAACAAGGGTTACAGACAACTGCAAGCGATCCTAAAGTATACAGCACAAGAACTTGAGAATTTGTGATCGTGGATCGCTTAATGTGGCTAGTTTACAGAGGTTCCAAGGTGATTTCAAAATATTGAGACCGTTTTAAAGGTTCAGGTTTTATTCCCGGGCTACACCAGATGTAAATCAATTTTAATACAAATATTTCAGGGCTCACAAATGTTTCAGAAATTGTGTTTTAAGTAAGTCATAAATCCATTGAGGTTTCTGATTTAATCCTGTTAAAATGGCACTGGATGTTATTGAGGATTGTTGCATAACTGTTATTACAGAACACTTACACGGGCCAAATACAGTATATTTTAGAAGGAACTCAATAACTGTCCCAGAAATCTAAACAGACTTAATGAAAATTTTCACATATCCTGGTTTAACTTCCTGAAAAGAAAGGAAAGCAACAAAGAAAACAAAACAGGCCAGGTCAACTTTTGTGACGGCAAATGACCTGTCATGTCTTGACATGGCTTTATCTTCTGATCTGTCCCTTCATGCCTTTTTGAAATGTATTTTGTGGACACGTCTCTCCTCACCCGTGAGCACAGGGTCATACAGTAGAAGACCGCTGCCGAAAGCCAAATCAGTGCTTCAGCGAGCCTCATCCCTGATTCTGTCTGCAGATTATCATCTTCGAGTATGTTACAGAGGGGCAAATCCTTCGCTATGTCAAACGAGCACAGGCTGCATCGCCAGGTGCAGGAGATTGACCTCCATGTCAAATGCCTGGCCAGGTGCAGCTGGGAGTACTGATGGATATAGAATATTTACCTAGCGTTTTAACCTTTTATCAACTCAAAATGTACCCCTCAGGCAAATCTCCAATGCAATGCAAGGGCACTGTATTGAGTGCAGCTGTAAAAAAAAAAAAAAAAAAAAAAAAAAAGGGAGTGTAAAAAATTAGTAAATAAAAAGTTCAACCCGGCTGAAAAAGTGGGTCATCAGACACGTCTTCAGCGGAGCTGTAGTGCACTTGTCACTGGCCATCCCCTGCTGAGCTCAATCGATGGAAGCCTGTGTGTGGTGGCTCTTGGTGCATCAGGGTCAGTTTGCTACTGTGGATCTCGTCCATGATGTGTTGGGTTTGAATTCAGACATGTGTAGAGAGTGTTCAGGGTTTTAAAAAAAAATAAAAAGGAAAAAAACACTTTTTCCCAGGCACTTCTGTAGATTTCTCTTTTCTCTCATTTGGCACCTTCTACTGGTATGATATCATATTGCAATACTTTAATGACATCATGATGCACAATAAGCATGTCCATTCTTAAGGCAGCTTTGATACTGTAGTAACCCCGTTGCATTTTCTGCACTTTGTCTCGCAGTTCCCATGGCAGTCAACGCCATGTTTGTTTTGGTTTATGTTCAGTGTCTCTGTCTCCACCCCTGCCCTGTAATTGCCTTGTTGCCCTATTGTGTTCACCTGTTTCATGTTGGTTCTTGACTAGTTTGTATTTTATACCTGCCGTGTCTTTGTTTGTTGTGAAGTCCTCCCGTAATTTTTCTGTAGTTTATTATCTTTGTATTCCAAGCCTTGTTTTCTTGTCCCCCATTTCGCTCTGGTGTTTTGATATTGATTATGCATTACCCTTGTTTAATTTCCCAAAACACCCAACAGCCTCCAAATATGGCCACCACAGACTACTATTCCCATCTCTCACCCTCACCGTCTCATTGTTTCACAGTCACTGGAGTGCAACTCATGCACACCTGGTTTCAGTCAGCATCACACCCAATCTCAATCTCAATTATGTAGTTCCCTGATTGCCTTAATTTCTAGACGTTTTCTGACCTTCTCTGGCCCGTCTCACATTTTACATGGTTCGCCACACTTTTATAATAAACACCACCTGCAACTGCAAACATCTCTACTGCGCGACACCCTCAGGTTCTCTTGTGTTGGCTTGTGTATTTTAACCACAGAAAACCCTCTGACAACCTGTGAACAGCTGTCTCCAACTGTTAAAAAACAGTAAATAAATGTTAGCTGTCTCCAAAACAAATAGTAGGCAGTTTAGAGTTCTTAATGGGATTTCTCACAGAACTCATCGACTCAGACACGATACCAAATTCGAAAATAAGTTGGACGCTTCCTAACTGGGACATGTTGAATTTGTATCATTCATTTATTCCTTTTCAATAAACCTTTTAGAATTTTAATGGTGCATCTGATGATCTCGCAAACACTACCCTGGATTTGATACCAGTCCAAACATTAAGCATTGCTACTGTAATCCACCAACATAGGAAGAAACCTGAGAACCCAGATGAAACCCACATGGGCACATGGACAGCATATTACACAGAGAAGGAACCTAAGCTGAGAATTTTGTGAAATATTTATGAATGAAAAAACAAATGACTGAAGGTAAAGGGTGGAAAAGTGAAACGGATTTTAACATCCAGTTACTTGTTAAAGTGAGCAATGGACTTATAAAAGCACCGGCACTTGCACTACTCGAGAAATGTGCATCATGATGGTAATATCTGCATTAAAGCATTTCCAAAAATGTACTTTAGCTGTCCATAAAATAAATGTTCCTCAGATATGTTTGTAGGGGGAACTAAATGGCCTGTGTTGTCTGGAGGAGTGACGTGCAAATGGCGTTAAAAGCATGCATAATGGCGGTGGTAACCTTTCTACGTGCAACTCAAATGGGTTTTCTCCATCGTCTAAGTGACCGCTGTGTGCACTGGAGCGAGGCTGGTGTTGAAAGCAGCCAACTTGCGTGTCAACCATATTCCATCTGAGGGTTAACATCCAATTACCAACATAGACACACATTTCAGAGTGACAACAGTGCTGATCCATGTCTCCTGCTTCTCCATTGGTAGGACAGGATTAAGGATTCTGAAAATCTCTCGTTTGACACCAAACCCCATTTGGAAATAAGAGAAGGAAAACATCCCTTAGTGCATCTTTTTTTTTCTTTATAATTTGACTTGCACACACAATCTACCCCTTACGGCCTTTTTAAGACCCCCCCCCTTCCCCGCTGTATTGTCCCTGGTTTTGCATAATAATAATTTTGGAATCAAAAAAACATCTTTTATCATTTTGCTCGCACTGTTTCTCTCCAAGGTTGCTTTCATTTCGTTTTATCGCCGCGCATTGCTATGCACTTGCCCGTAGCTGCGTTCTCAAATAAGATCTATGCTTATTATTTGCAGGAGCTGCACCATCCAAACACGCTTGCAGGATATAATTCCCCTGTGCTTTCAACCTCAAAATGGCCTCCCATTTACATTATATATCCTGTTCCGCGCTAAGGAAATATGGCCCTGATGGGCCGCCCCGCCTGGAGCGATTGGTTCCTTCCACTAATGGAATGGGCTGGGGAGTAACTGACTGGACAGGTGTTGTCAGAACGAATCATCCAGATGAAATGCTGAATGTGTGAAACAGCACTTCGGTAAATATCCCCATGCTATTCTGCAGAGCGTCTTCGCTGGCTGCCTCAAAGAGTTCATTTTCTCATGAAAGGGAATTTAAAATATTTACAGTGCTGAAAAGTCCTAGAGAAGCACTGACTCCTTGAAATGTCCAAGCAATCCTCCATAAATGTTTATTTTTTTTTTTTTTTTTTTCTTTAGTTACCAACTGCCTCGGTTTAAGTCTCTTAAGAGATTTGAGTCATGCATGCATATTCCATTCTCTACGGATAGTTATTCCTGAGATTACTGCAGTTGCCAGATCAGTAGAAAACCGCTGCTTTTTTCTTCGCCTGCAATAATGTTGAGCAGAGAGAGAGAGAGAGAGAGATTCAACTAAAGGTCCAGTTACACAAAATAATGTGCTTACAAAGCTCCGGATAAGCAGCACTGGCAGACATGGGTACATATTCCATTCACTATGAATAGATGTATTTCTTGAGTATGCAATTCGATCCCGAATCTGAAATGCTTTGGCAGGGTTTGCAATCAGACCATGCTCCTCCAGATGATGACCCTTTTTGCATACTTCACTTTTTCGAAATGTCTGCTGTTCATAAATATTGAGCTGGACCTGACTTGACTGATTAACTACAGTAGAGAGGGATTTGTTCGTGTACAACATAAAGCTTGTTTATTCAGAGGGCAGAAGGTAATGACAGAAATGCTGAACCTGTAGTAAAAATGCATCAGTACATCAGTGAAAAGCTTAACTCAGCTTTGCAGCTGCAGGGTTTTTATTTATTTATTTATTTTTTGGTATAGGATCTTGCTTGTAGTTTTCTTTTAAACTCAAATAAGTGGCAAAGCTGGGAGAGAGAAACCACATCAATGGTTGTACTTCACTGAGCACTTATGTCCTTTGTACCCTAACTCGTCCCTGATGTAACTTTTCTGTAAAGTGCTTATAGCACACAATGCCTGAATCATGTACAATCCTCCGTTGATGACTGCTTCAGTGACGAGCTGCTGATGGAGCTTGTTTTTAAACACCGGTAACCATTTTTATCCTGGTCAGGATCACGACGGTGCTAGAACACTGGGCACTATAGGCATGAATACACCCTTGATAGGATGCAGGCCATCACAGGGAATCATGCAAACATACAGTATTTAACCCTAATAACAATTTAGACTAGACTCCTGACGAGAGGTGAGGAGAAACCAGAGAATCTGGAGGAAGTCATCTCTGGCTTGCTAGTTGGAGATCTAAATCTAGGGATCTAATCAGCGGGCATAATGATGAAACCTGTACAGAGTTAAGAACGATAGAAGTGTTTCTGAGACTATAGGTTTTCCATCGAACACTGAAATAATAGTAAGACTTTTGCGATGCAAAGTAAATAAACGGTCGTGCCTCTATTTCACATTTCTCACACCATTTTAGGGTGAGTAGTGTGCTCTGTTAATACCCTGATGACTCTGGAAAGATGATGATTGAAAAAGGTGTTTTCACCTTGGGAAGTTTAGAAAGACATAACTGACATGACCAAACGTAATTCTGGAGCGTTAGACACTTTTTCCCTTAGCAGTCACTTTCCTGCTTTTTTTTTTTTGGAAGGTGCAAAACAGGATTTTTAGACACTCCTGCTGTAGATACATAAGAGGAATAATAGTAGATACTTAATTGGGAAAGTAGTCATTGAGCTGGGGAGGTGGCCCCTTGAAAGACTACAGGGGGTAGAGTCAGACTGGGGTAACAGAAAGCCCAAACATTGATACGGAGCCACTGACGGTATAAATAGAAAATGGTGAAACATGTGGTAGACGGCATGGTGGGCAGTGTTTAGCACTGTCAGCTCACAGCATGAAGATTCTGGGTTCAAACCTGCAGGCCATCTGGGGTCTTTCGGGGCAGAGACTGCATGTCCTCCCTGTGCCTGTGTGGGTTTCCCCCTGGGTGCTCTGGTTTCCTTTCACAGCCCAAATACATGCAAATTAGGTCAACTGGCTACTCTACAGTTTATTGCTCATAGGTCTGAATGTAAGCGTGAACGGTTCGTCTTTGTGTTAGCCCTGCGATAAGTTGATGACCTTACCAGGGTGTACCACTCCTCTCACCCAATAGACAATTAAAAAATCCCGGACCATGCAAGATACTGTAGCATTGGACTCTTGGAAATCAAGTTTCTAAGAGCCCAATGGACTCTGGGCAATATGACAAAAAAAAAAAAAACATTAGTTACACAGGCACTAACTTTAAGCCTACTTTTATACTCAAGGTCATAGGCATCTCCATTATGTTTGACTAACATATTTTACCCTATAGACTTCTTCCTGCTGTCAGTATAACGGCTAGACCTCCACCTGCCCCATGGCCGGGACAGCGCCTTCACACGTCCTGTGACCTGTTACTCTAAACGCCTCTGTGTTTAAAGCATTGATCACCTGACCGATGTCAAAGATCCAAAAAGCATGTTCTGCTATTATCTCTGAGGCTGAAACCCCTAAATATCACCCCAGCTAACGAACAGATGCTATCGCAGCTCTTCCGTTATTTGCCATTAAATCCTAAAATGCAATATTAAACTATCCCACAGCCACAGGATCCACTGACTCATGCAAATATAATTTGCTGGTGTTCTGGGAAGCTTGACAGAGCACATATTTGGGATGTTCTTGCTCAGTTGGAATTAGGGAAAAAAAAATGCATACATATTGCACAAAATGAGCTATTTTATCATGATTTCCTTGCCTAACTTGTAAAATTCCAGCCATCATTGCCAAGCAGGGAGGATAAAAAATGGACAGAAAAGAGTAAATGTCGGAGTAAATGGAAACAACCTTGCCTCCACATCATGTATCCTCATTTATTCCTTTGGAATGACGAATGTCCGACATCTCGGACAGTGAATTTATTATTATTTTTTTAACCATATCGAGGAGTTTATACTGCAACTGTACATGTAGTGTTATTTGAAGAAGCCATGAACTAAAGTCTCTGTAGTTAATAGCTTGAAGCACAGAACCTTACTCGTTTTACTTTGATGAGTCCTTTCAATATACTGTACATGGGATTTGGTTTCCATGTTTAATTTGTTGTTTGGATTGGTTTGTGGATTGTAGGTCCAAAAGTATACTTGTACTACACTTTTAATCTCATAACTATAGCTATTGTGGTATAATTACATTTTTGACAGGAAGTGGTTTGCACTCTATTCCAGTTGAAGACACTTTAGGGGTTATTTGCTATTTTGTACATCCTTGTGAGACTCCATTGTGCTCAGAGGACTTTAGCATTGTTTTTGTCTAAATTACCTGTAGCTATTACTTTTTGTGCCCCTTTGCCAGGATATAACTCTTGTAACTTGTGTTAAATGTCGAATGCTTGAAAGAATGTTATGCACAATACATTGGACATGAAAACATATTTGTTTGGTGTTTGACCTAACATTTAACATGTATGACTATGGACAGGTAGCAATAACTGGATCAGAGATGATCCTCATCATTTGCTTTAGTAGAAGTCGTCATATTTCGACAGTATCGTATAAATTGCAGACTTTATCTCCAATTCCTTTACAGATTTCAAACTCGTAAATGAAGAATCATCAGTGCCATTACTGTGTTTTACCTGCATGTGTTTCGAATTTCAGCGTCTAATTTGTTTCTCCTCTTTCTCCCTTCTGCGCCATCCCACCCTGGAGCAGAAGATTACCCCGTGGAAGGTAAGAACACTGTTTTCACTTGCTCACTTTGAAGGCGAATGCCATATGCTGGTGTTAAAGCTGGATCCTAACATGATGAATTTGCGCTCCCTCGTCCGAGGGGCATTGTCAGCTTGGACTGCGGTTTGGATGACTTACAGGGGCTTTTGATTTTGCTGCTACAAACCACAGATTGATTTCTTGAACCC
This sequence comes from Synodontis membranacea, assembly GCA_025674565.1. Lineage (NCBI taxonomy): Eukaryota > Metazoa > Chordata > Actinopteri > Siluriformes > Mochokidae > Synodontis > Synodontis membranacea. Next base: position 4,583,441 of record JAOVYU010000039.1, on the reverse strand, counting down.
TTCTTCTTTACCCTCTCAAAGCAACCCTTTCCTTTTTCTCATTACTTGATTTTCTTTTGGTTTGTACCGAGTGCTTAGTTGTGGTGTGTAACGGATCTTTTGGATAGAAATCACTGATTATGTTGCATATAATAAGCATCGACGTATGTTGCACTTACCAGAGACGACCCCCTTGACAACACATGCTACGTTTCAGGTTAGATCATTATGTATGCATCCTTCAGGCTATAATTAGTTTGGTTTACTCTACTGGGGGAGTCACAATTTTAATGGGTTATTTGTTTAATGGGTAGAATGCAAACCATGGCCATCTCCCAGCAGGAAGCCATGCATTATTCTACAGGGTCAGTGCTCTAGGGGTAACCTGTCAACACCACTATGCCTCATGGCTCTCAGAAACAGCAGTGAATACGGTGTTCTTCCTTTACGCTTAGAGAATGTTGGCTATACACAAATGGATAACCCTGCTGGCTGGGTTTGACTGTAATTGATAGGTGGCATGCACAGGTCTGGGTCTTTCAGGATTGTTTCCTGGGATAAGCTACAGGTATCTGTGAATGCTGCGTATCAGAATTCACAGCTGATGAATTACCCTGTCTCTCCAGACTCAAGTCTTATGAGAGAGTCACTATGGCAACAGCAGCCAGATGTTACTTGAGAAGGCGAGCTGTTATTGGTGGCGGAGCTTGAAGATTGATATCACAGAATAGTGGAAGAAGAAAAAGGGGCGTTTTTAAAAAATAAAAAAATGAAAAATTAATTTATTTGGATCTGTACTTGATATTCACAATGAAATTCATTATGCGTATACTCCTTAGAATTCACATGATCTGATGGAGTAAAATGCATTTTTAGGTTTTTTGGCATTTTGTTCTTCACAGTACAGTCCTAGACTCACCCTGAAGTACGCTTGCCACCCATTTAGATTTCAGCCATAGAGTCCAGTTTTCAGGTTTTTCCCCAAACTGTAGGGATAAAAGATCATATTAGTCAGTTAGCAATTTTGGGCCAACTGTGTCATTCAGCGTAATCAACGACCAATCATAAAAAACGCTAGGACAGGTCACGGCGTCAGTCCAATTTTTGAAAAATAAAGGAACAAAATGTCTCGTCATGGCAGAAACCTGCATTTGATTTGTCATGTTATGACTTCTGCAAACTAGTTTAAAGAACAAACCCCTTTGATGGGAACAACGTCAGACACAAAGTACAGCTGGAAGGGATATATATCAGGGGTGAGTCTAGGGTATGTTTGTAACATTTTGGTATATTGAGTTGTTTAGGATGAGGCTCTCGGTTCCATACATCTGGGTATCAAACAATACACTCAGCAAACTTTAGAATAAAGTAGGCAAGTCATCCTAAACTACCAGTCAAATTTGATAAAATACCATTTTGGTATGAATCTCTGCTGAGTTTAGGCAGTCTTTCTTGACTGATTCATTGCAGGCTAAAGAAATCTGCTGACATTTGACTCTGGTAGTAGTGGAAAATGCAGGATTTAAAAACACATGTAGTGCTTCAGAGAGCAGCAGGACATTGAGAGCATTGCTAGCTAACAGCAGGAAGAGAAATGAAAAGCGCTGTGCTTCGGATACACCACATTGTTGAGTGCCACCAGTGAAAACCTGGCCAGAGAGCTAATGCTTATTTAGCCATGTTTCATTTTTTAAAATTCTAATTTACAGCCCTTCTTTCATTATATAGTACGAAGATCATATTGAAGTACCAGCGAGTCAAAATTGTTAATTTTATGGCATCGTTACACCCCTAACGTTGGAGTACAGTTGTATCTGGGTTTGGCAATGCTGAAGTAGTGGCAGCTGTACTCTGAAGGCACCTCTGAGATCTACACGGAGATAAAAAATTATGCACGAATAACCCATATTCCTATGTAGCACATATATAGCAAGCATCCTTCCCTCATGCATGTGTATCAGACTTTCTCGGGTGATGGCATGAGTTGAGAGCAATCCTGACCGTGTGGAGTGCGCCGGTGAACCGGAATGTGATGAAGTGTCCTGATCAGTTTCACTCGACTGCCTGGCAGGGAGTGAAAGGAATGCGTCTCCCACTGGGAAAGCTGTACTGTTGACATCAGAGCTGAACCATCTCACCCTGAGAACATGCTTATTTACATTTCACAGGGAAAAAAAAGAAAAGGTTGGTACAGGGTGGTTTGGTGAACTTGAGCTGATGTAATACTTGTAGAACTATGGCAGACAACAACAGACCCCTGTAGTTTATTTCAGAATGCCTGTGTGTTGGGTTCAATTCAAACTGATAAAGCCTTCTCTCTCGTATCACTTTTTTTCTTCACTTGTCCATGTTCAGGTTGTGGACGTGAGCTTGACTCGTTTTCTATACCAGCAACTTATTATTTTAATTTTTTCCCCTGATTTTTCTTCCTAATTTAGTCAATTGACTGCTACTAACCCCGAAGGCTAACACAGGGAGGTAACACAAAGGCTAGCACATAATCCCTGCAACTCACACGAAGCCTCAAACTGCTGCTCCTGCTGCATCACATGGTGATGTAACGCACTCGAGGAAGGGGGGGGGGGGGGGGCATTTCCACACACATTAACTCACAGATGCACATGACTGGTGGGTCATAGTGGTATGTCGGAGTATATACCATAACCTTACCCACAATGCATGGCTCTTTCTTGGACTCCCAAGCCATGGATGTGGTCAGAAATAGAACAAGATCGAGTCAGTTATCAGTTTTTGATGTTACTTTTGTTATGTGATAACACGAAGCGATAACACCAACGTAACGTCAAACATAATAGTTTGCAATTGATGCTTCAGGCTTCAGAGTGTCCTGTTACAGGAAAACAGTCACCTTAAGGGTGAAACTTGCCTGACAAATTGCACTACAGTGGTGCATTATTTTACTACGACAGCATGCCCCATTAATCCTTTCATGTTATCTATTAGCTTTGCTCAACAGTAATCAGTGCTTATGTTTGAATGCATCTACAATGTATTCCAAATCCTCTACAGACCACAAACTTGAGAGAGTCGCATGCTTGTTCTTCACCCAGTCCCAGAAATGTCTATTTTTCGCATATGATATGATCTTCAATTTTTGAGCTCAGTATAACCGACCCCAGACATCCTGTTGAAGTGGACCAGACATTGGTTCCATGGTTTGGAAACAGATTTCACACTTGACAAAAACGTACCACGCTCTTGGAAGCTTCTGTCATTGAAAAAAAAAAAAAAAAGAGCCTTTGGTTACGTGTACCGTAGCAGAGGGCGTGCCTACGTCTGTAAGCGTATTTGTGCCATTCTAATTGTGCAATGTTCTTCCTTCATATAGTAGACCTGCTCACTGTCAAGGGGTATTTGAGGCATCAGTTTAATCACTTAATTAAGCTACTGGCAAACAGCTCCCATGGTCATCTTCTGAGGCCAAGTATACTTAAGATGGATCCTTAATTGTACACCAACCGTAGTTTCGGGAACTGCACGGGACTCTACACTGCCCTATTTTTAGGGAGTTTTGTCTAATTAGGGGCATTGACCGAGCGCTCAAAAGGTCGTCCTAGATTGATGAGATCCAGGCAGATTTTAAACCCAGCAGAAGGAGAGAACACTGAACCTGGAGGTAATTTGCTGAGAAAGCTATGGAAATTGATGAGCTGGAAGTACAGTGACCTGGTTTTACAACTGAAATCTGACACACTTTCAGTATAACCAGAGACATCAGGGACCACCGTTTACCTAGAATAAATACAGACTCCAGGAAGACGGTAAAATGGTTCTTGGTACAAACTCTCGTCATTAAAATGGGCCAAGGTCAAGCAAGTTCAGACGTGGGGCTTTTTTGTGTATGGGTCAAAGCATTCAGTGGTTTTTCTTTGCAGACAGACATTGATCTTAGTCTGATCAGAACGTTTAATAATTCCTTTCTGGATAACTGGGGATTAAATTTGATCAAAAACTCTGGATTTTATTTTCTCCTTTCTGGCCGTTACCCAAAGAATGGCAGTTTCAATGCTGTGGGATTAAAGTTTGGATTGGAAATGTGTTCAATAAAGATTATTCCAGTGGATTTCATGTAGATTTATGTAGTCCACTAAGCAGACAGATGATGCCGACGTTTTTTTTTTTTTTTTTCTTTTTTTTTCTTTTTTTTTTTTTGCTTCTGTTGTTTTATTTAATGAAAAAAAAAAAAAAGAAAGTCTAATAAGTCCGCAGTGTTAGAACATATTAACCTATTTTTCCTGATCATTGTCCTATATTTTTCTCTACTAATCCACGAGGAACGTACAAGCAATGTTGACTAATCCCGGTTTACACTGTATGATTCTCAGTCTTTTTTATTTATTTATTTATTTATTTTTTGCATGGTGATTTTTTTTGTTGTCAACCATCTTTGTTCTCAGTGATGATGCATCAATGGGTGGTAAGCATGCCAAGTTATTTACAACATTCTGGCAATGTCATTTTTACTTTTATTTTTGCAAAATCTGAGCTTGACTGCTGGTACGTCACACTAAAAGCCTCCCGTAGGAGGATGGTGTAGTATGAAGTAAAAAAAAAAAAAAAAAAAAGTTTCTTTGAGCAAGCAATCATTTAAAATACTGACTTGCTTTACCCAAATCATGATAAGAATGCACTTTCACAAGGTATAATATTTCTACCTTTTCTGTGGAAAACCAGACAATAGTAACTGATGGAGGCAGAATGTAGTGGAGTGGAAGCTGATGTGGTTTTCTGTTGTACTCCATCCATCTCAAGGTTTTGTCATAATGCATGTTCTTAGATGCTTTTCTGCTCACCACGGTTGCAAAGAGCGGTCGAGTTACTGCAGACTGTCGAGTGAGATCCCATTATTTTCCGTTTTGTTCAAACCCTCTAATGATAGGGTGTGTAATGATGGGTGTGTATTTATTTATTTATTTTTATAGTTAGGGAAGGATTCTAGGCTGTTAGAGTACAGTAGGAAAGTATTGCAGTCTTGTAATTAGAACATGCTTGTCAGGGCATAATGAGACATTTCAAAGCAGAAGTTCAGTAACACTGACTATTCGAGTAGAACATTAAAAAAAATATATATTTCAGTGTAATGAGTGGTATTTAAATCCGGGGAGACATTTGAGTGTAATCGACTAATTATTTTCTGCTTCTAACCTGTTAAGGATGCACAACATGTGCGCTGAAGGTCAGACAGACTTTTTTTTTTTTTTTTTTTTTTTTTGTGCGCACAAGAATAAGCTGAATGAAATGAAGGTCAGTTGGTGCACAGACACAAAGCACAAGAACAGGTGCAGAATAGTTCTTATGTCAGGCCTGCTGTGCATGTTGCTCAGGCGCGAGACAACGCGTTTAGGAAAACCACACACCGTCCGTGTAACAGCAGTAACCCATAATATAACCCATAATAAATAAATAAAAATAAATAAA
>JAOVYU010000039.1:4563492-4577984 GCA_025674565.1 Synodontis membranacea | reverse complement strand
TTTGACGCCAAGAAAAAGCTGCATGCAACGTTTTTTTGACGCCGTATAAATGCGCAGCCGGACAAACGCACGTCACGAAAGCCCGTGTGAACACACTCATTAACTATTATGTGTAGAAAACCCTCGGCGCTTCATCCGCGCTCACCGGACGCTACAAACGCCAGAAAAACGCCTGAATTTAACGCCCGTGTGAACAAGGCCTTAAGGTGGAAACTGGATTATGCATATAAATATAGGAGCTGTGTTCATATCAGAGTTCATAATGTACTAGCATACTTCTGTGTTTAAATTTGGAACTGGACAAACTGAGTAAAATTTGAGAGATCTTGCATGTCAGGGGACTACTGAACCATCATGGGCCAGTCTAGGATAGCTTCCCAATAACCACAAGGATGCCCTATGTAATTGCCTCATGTGTGCGGAAATTTCCGATTTAATACAAATGCACAGTTATCATTCTGAATCAGACTAACATGCGTAGAGGAACACTTGCTCCCTCCTTGCACTGGCAGGGGTAGAATCTGCCTGGTTTTCTGTTGTCTTATCCCTCTCCAGCAGACGGACTCGAGTGAGACCCTAAAGGCATAAAGGCTGGCTTTAGCACAAACCTTAATCTTATGTCATAAATCAAAGCTCTGCACAGATCCAGCTGCCTGGGTATCCATTTTGTGCACACACATGCACACTTTTCCTGATTTAACTGTGCTCTCCTCAGTGCCACTGCTGGAGCACGTGTTCGAGATGTTGAACGGTGCAGATTTGATAGAGCTGCTGTTATTGAGTAGTCTATATCCCAGATGAATTGGGGTTACAGGGCATTTGGAAATGGTGTTGCCTTTGTCTTTTCACTTATTGCTTCGTTTTCACCACTGTGATTTAGCTGCACTTTGAGCAACCTTGTGTCATTCTCTTGCTACTAGTATTATAAATTGTTTCTCTCTCCAGCTCCCGATTTTTCCCTTCACAGTTTGCATTCACCCTTCCCCTCTCCTTTTGTCTAGCAGTCTGGGAAAAGCAGTAGGTTACAACGACCTCTCTACTTTAAGGAATTAAATGTAAGACGTTTCACCAAAACAGCATGGACGTGTTTTTATTTAGGCTACTATCCAATCTTGTTGTGGTTTTCTGCCTGGAAAAGATCGAATCAGGTAAGAAGCAGAAGTCAAAACAGTCTGGCTTAAGATGTCTAGCTAAGTATAATTTGGATCGCAAAAAGTTCATAATTTTTTTAAATTTATATTTGGGTAATTTCTGTTAACATATCAGTCATGCTCCCGTGTTATTGCATCATCATCATCATCGAAACACTGAAGAGTGCTCTTTACAGACAACATTTTAAAATGTTTAAATGTCGAAATTAAAAAGGTGTTAATAAAAACGGGACTGAATGAGTAAATCAGTCGACTGAAGAGATTTGACGTTAAGAGCTGAAGGAAGCAAAAAGAAGAAAAAAAAAGAGCTGAATTGTTCTGTTTTGCGTGGTGTTGATTTCCAATGATAAAGAGCTGAAAAAAAAAAAAGACACAAACATTACAAATCACTACGTTTGATGCTGACCTGATTAGTGTGTTTTGTGTGTGCACATGTTTACCATTGGAGGAAATCTGTAAAAAAAAATAAATTAAATAATCTAATTCAATTAGAATGAAATTTTGAAAAAAAAAAGTCAAAATTTTGGGCCATGGGGGGAATTCATTACACCGGTTTAAAAGACAATATTATGGTCAAATTTATGCAAAAGTAACAAAGTGGTATTTAATTTTTTCGTGCCCTGAATGTCCACAGTTTTCATTTCGAAACATTGCTATGTCAGCCATCTATTTAATAGAATATTACAGAAAACGGGGAAACATGGAAGCGTAAAATATGACAAGCCAGGATTTTTCATCTTTCCAACACTGAGTGAACTAATATATTCCCTTATCAAACAGCCAATTGAATCATGATGTTAAACAAATTAAAACATTAATGTGGAGCTTGTGATTTAATCCACTGCACTGATAGAAAATAAGGAATTATGAAAATTGGATCTTAAGTCAAAATCCTCAGAATACCACACGTAGCATCCAGCTCACATCTCACCAGGTAATAACTGAGCCACTCACCCATGAATCAAAGTGTTACAGCACAAAAAAAAAGTACAAAAAAAAAAGGTATTTTCTCCAAGAATTACTCCAATTTGTCTACAAGAAATTCACATAATTTCAGCTATTTACTGTAAATAGTATTTCTAATGCCGACCGAAGACGTTGGGATTCAAATAGAACAGATGTGTTGTTTTTTTTTTTTTCCAGCTTTGCTTCCACTGGGAGGTCACTAATGTACTTGAATCTCACACTAATGGAGATAAAGCTCATGCCGTGCACACTGAGCTGTTCAGCCACCATCCAAATAAAGCCTTTCATTTAGTTGAGGCCTGGTCGATCTTAAATCTTTACCTGGGTGCCGGGATCATGAAGGTAGTTTGCTGTATTGAATAAAAGTCACAATATATATATATATATACTGTTGTTTTAGAGCTTTAGAGGCTATTTTCGCATCTATTTTTTTTCTTATGTAGTTTTTATAACTACATTTCAGGGCTCATCCGCAAAGTAGATACATTTGGCCGGTTCCATGGCCACGTCACGTCCATGACGTTTTACAGGATAAGATTTTTCTACGCAAACAATGTAGACGCAAAAGTGTATTTATATCGATATAAAGTGTGATGAAAAAATTGTGCTCGTTTATTACTTTGGAGTCCAAAAGTCACATCCAAAGTGCTGGAAACACCCATCACAATGCACAAATTTAAATGAATTTTTATAATATAATGTAATAACAATATCATATAAATATCTACTTTTGAATGTTGGGCTTTCTTGGGTAAGTTAATGTTAGATTTATAAATAGAATGTGTTGGCTTAATGTAGGAAAAAGTGATATTTAATTTCATATTTTAATGAAATTTCTAGGTATTTACAATGATTTTCAGCATTTCTTTGCATTCGATATAGTTTCAATGATGCTCATGGTGTAATATTTATATTATACAATACAGTTCTCTTATACCCTAGACATTGAGCACATACAGTATAGTGAACAGGCCAAGCCATCTTGGACTCAGTCTAACCAAGAAATTTAGGATTTTTAGGACTTTTTGGGACTAAGAAATGAGTTTAATATCTGCAGTATAACAAAATTATCTTAGTGATTTCTTTGCTTAAGAACACAGACAAATTTTCACCTTCCATCGATTATGCTAAATAAACAAAAAAAAAAACTATATTGGCTAATATCGGTTTTGTGTCTGTTGAAACTATAGACTCTTGAAATTGAACACAGTATCAGAGCACCCAGAATCTACACTAAGAGTTTCTGTAGTTTATTAAAATACTGTGTTCAAAGCCATTTGAAACTGTAAAATGTTTAATCTTGTTGCCACTTAAAATATTTACAGTATCGTCAAATTCTATTGCATCAAATAGTATTCCTCTATTGCTACAGTAACGGTGATTTAATTATATAATAATAATAATTATACAATAAAACATGAAAGTACACATTTTGCTGAAGCAATGAAGAAACCTTGTCTGGCTACGTGCTGTTTTTTAAAAAATAAATAAATAAAATAATACGGCTTCAATTCTGTTTCAATTCAAGTTTCTTTAAACATATATCAGTACCTATATATGTAGTTAATAAAATATTTAAAGATTAGTGTAACTGTAGAGGAACCGTGATTTTTACAATAATGTGAATTTTTTAAAATATGTAATCGTTAAAAAAACAAAGAAAAGAAAAAAAAAAAAGTAAACTTTGGAAACATAAATAAATGTACCATAACTGTAAATTATAATGCATTTAATTAGATAAAGTGTTTATTTTATTTCCTGAAGTTATAATTTATAGTCATCTACAGAACAGTGTTTTTTTATACGAGGAGAAATGGTACTATTCCCTCTGTATGCCATTATCACACCTGTCTCTGTTTGTGGATTATACACTCCATTTCAGATGTCAAATATTTGGATTTTCCCTCTCTTTGTCTCTTCGCAGGGCTCTAGGTTTTCCTAGTTTTCTCCCTTGAATGTTGTAGAGTGTTGGCATTAGGCAGTGCAGGACTTTAAAGTAAACACCTTCCTTTACCCTGATGATATTTGTAAGCTGTGTGTTTGCGTGTTGTGAGTGCAAGGACGTTAGTTTGCTGCTACTCCTCCTCGGCACTGTGGGAAAGCCCCCGACTTCACTTTCAAACTGTTGTGGAAAAAAAAAATGGCCCACGAAAAATAACACGCAGGGATTTGATGTGGTTTTTACAAATCCGCACTGATCTCGGGCTGAGGTTGAAAAATTCTCCTTGTTCTCTCGCAGTGTCGATATGGAGCTTTTCCTCTATATTCACCGAGAACCTTGTAAACCTTACTGCTCGCTCCTCGCGGCTCTGATAAATCTAACACTGGAGCTGGCAGCATGTATCACACCCCACTGTGAGTGTGTGATCGGGGGTGTATGTTGTGTGACAGCCCTGCGGTAGAACTCTTTGAATATTTCTCAGTAGATCGCGGCGAGATAACAGCTCTTTACCCCTTGCCGAGTCGTACATAAACGCGCGCGCGCACACTTTTGGTTTTTTTTGGAGAGGCTCGTGGAATCTCAGGTCAAAGTTCAAGTAGAGAAATGCAACAGAAATAGAACCGCAAATAGTCCTTTCACCTTCGGTGATCTGCCTTTTCTGTTCAGACACTGCTTTAGCTTAAAAAAAAAAACAAACAACAAATCAAAACAGAAAACCGTAGTTTTTAGGTGTCTCCTGTACCAAAGGTTTGCTTCCTAGATTCCCCACTTAGATCAGTTTTGTTTGCTTGTTAGTTTGAGTTCAAGCAAGTAGTATGAGCCGTGTGACCTGTGATGCTAAGAAGAAATAAAAGAAGGGGGAAAAAAAAACCCCTAAAATGTCACCACTATACATTATGTAAATCTCACGATTCAGCAAAACCAGCTAACAAGCGCCTTCATTATGTGGGAAGGACGTGAAGCTTCATACATCCCCCCCCGGTGGTTCTTCATGAATATGCTGAAAGATGGCGGTATTCCTTGGATTTGTTTAACACTGCGTAATTCTGTCCGCGTTAGAAAGTAGCTTGCAACTGTTTTCTCCCCACTTGTGAGAACCAGCATTCGTTTGAACCAGCAACTTTTTCATGCACCTCATTGTGAGATGAAGCCTACTGCAGAAGAAAGCACGTTAAATTTCTGCCGTAGCTGCCTTCCAGCATTTTCTCTTCATCACTGTATTTATATTTCTATTCTACTGAAAGGCGTTTATTCATTTGCTCTGTTTCTGGATGCAAATCTTAATGCAGGTGAACTTCACGCTGTCATGATGGAGTCTTGCTTTAAACTGCTCTGATTGTTTGGGTTTTTATAAATAGCTTGTGTGTGTGCGCGAGAGAGGGATGGAGGGGGGTGGGAATTCAGAGAGATGGAGAGAGAGAGCGACAGACAGAGGTAGACAAAGGAGAGAGAGAGAGAGAGAGAGAGAGGGAGTGAGAGAGACATTCAGAGAGATGGAAAGAAAGAAAGAAAGAGGAGAGGGAGACAGGCAGTCGGTGAGATGGAGAAAGCCAAACAGGCAGGTAAAAATGAGAGAGAGAGAGAGAGAGAGAGAGAGAGAGAGAGAGAGGATTTAGGAAGATGGAGAGAGAGAGAGAGAGAGAGAGAGAGAGACAGACAGACAGACAGACAGACAGACAGACGGACGAAGAGGCAGACCAAGGAGAGAGAGAGAGAGAGAGAGAGAGAGAGAGAGATGGAAAGAAAGAAAGAGGAGGGAGAGACAGGCAGTCGGTGAGATGGAGAAGGCCAGACAGGCAGGTAAAAATGAGAGCGAGAGAGAGAGAGAGAGAGAGAGAGAGAGAGAGAGAGAGAGAGAGAGAGGATTTAGGAAGATGGAGGGAGAGAGAGATAGACATACAGAGGCAGACAAAAGGAGAGAGGGGCATTCAGAGAGATGTAAAGATAGAATGAGGAGAGAAATGAGTAGACATGGACAGGGAGACAGGCAGTCAGTGAGAGAGAAAGACAGATGAGGAGGCAGGTAAAAGGGGGGGGGGGAGAGAGAGAGAGAGAGAGAGAGAGAGAGAGAGAGAGAGAGAGAGATAATGAAATGAATATGGAAATTTAAGAGCGGTAACTGTTTTTCCAGTTTTCCCAAAATCCCTCTGCTGGCCTAAACGTATAAATCTTTCCTCGGTGACTCAAAGAGATTCATTTCGCCATCTCTGATTATCACGCTCACTCACTTTCCCCACTTTACCACATTTTCCTATCTCGAAGCCTGGCCTCATCAGTTAAAATAACACAAATCCTGCGTAATTGGCTTGACATTTCAGTGGCTTCAGCTGAGCAAATAGATCACAGTCTCTCAGAACACATGGTTTTATTCCTCAGCCAAGCATCGTTCCATCTCTTTTTATCTCAGTAATACTTGCAGATGACTTCTCTTTTGGGTCATTTGTATCAGAGAAATAAGTACAGAAATTACCAGTAGTGGTGTAGCAGCTTGTTTGTGCTTTAGAGCTTTAATTATCCTGTTATGAAACTCGCTTGTTTATTTGTGCTTTAATTACACGACTTTTTTTTTTTTTTTTTTCAAGATGCATTATCAAATTTGCATGATTTTCCACAGTCCCCAAGTGTGGTTGATTAAAAGAGACAGGTTTTTAATTTTCACTTTGTCTCTTGTGTTAATGAGGCTTTTAGACTGAATACTTTTTTTTTTTTTTTTTTTTTTTTTTTTTTTTTTTTTCTAAATTATTGACTAGAAAAGATATAAAGCATTAAGTTATCTAAATACGTAATGCATGCTGACAAAAATGCAGAAAATTTGCATTGCGAGTTGAAGAATAATAGAAGCAGCCAATCATAAGACGGATACTGGTCCAGGGCAAAAGGGGATTCAGAGCCTGTTCCTGGAACTCTGGGCGTGAATACATTCTGGATGGCACACCAGTCCAATCCACCGCATCCTGGACTATCTATCCGATAGATTAGATCTCAGCGATGTTCAGCGACCTGGTTAAGCAGCAGAAATAAGAACAAGGGTCAACAGAAGGAAGTGTGGAGGAAGAAAATGATGTTTGGATATTCAGTGAGGAGGGAGAGAAACCAGTTATAAACAAGCAAACTAAGCAAAGACTAAACTAGGGACAGGTGCTCGCATTAGGGTAACAAACCAATGATAGGACAGAAAATCAAACACAGACGCATGGCCCCAAGATAAACGAAAAGCACAGAGTACTTCATTCAAAACAAAGCAAAGAATAGTGCTACTCGTCACGCTGATAACACAGCCCACTTGATACGGGACAGTATTGTAGCTAATAGAGTTCACTAACGTCAACTTGCCCAAATAACATTGACAACTTGGCTAACAAGAATAATAATATTCGACTCCATTACACAGACCTGGGTGAAATAAAAAAAAAAAAAAAAAAAAAAGAAGGTCCCCAGTTGCCTTTTGTGGAGAAAACACTGTTTGATTTCTAATGAAAATTTTACCTCCAAATCAGTGCAATCTGTACAAAGCTTCCTGTGACCTTTTGAATAAAATGTTCTGCGTAAACTAGTTGTCACAATGGAACAGGGAGAGATGAAGCTCGTGACGTCGGCTCGTCTGATGTATTCTGATGGCTGACCTTTGGGTTACCCGAAGTAGACCACCTCGCCGCAAGTCGGGGTCAAGGGTCATATTTTGTAACATTTGTGAAACAATGGTGAATGAATAAAGAAAGAAATTAAAAATGTATTCCATCTAAAAGACGATATCAATAGATTCACGCTTTTTGGACGTGCACGCTCATGAATTGTGGGAATTATGCAGTTCACCCATTATCGAGGGAAATGTTTTTATACGGGCTTAATTATTCAAAGAGCAATTTTCCTGCCAGGAATACAAAAAATAAATAAATAAATAAATAAATGCTTGGTATTAAATAGTTGTGATGTTTGAGGACCGACGCATTCAGTTTTGGTCTTATACTCAAAGCGTTTGAGCTCCTACTGCTCATTAAATCTTCTGCTGACCGCTCTGCCTTTAAAGATCCTAAATCAATCTGACAAAGCATGTGTGGGTGTTTCTCTCTCTCTCTCTCTCTTATTTATTTATTTATTTTTTGGTTAAAGTGTTCTTGAATCATTATTTTTCCCCCAGAGTGATATGCCATCATGCTGACGAGAATATTCTAAAATTATGACTGTACAGCGCATATGAGACGTATGAATAAAAGAGCAGTTTATTGTTCTTCAGACAAGATGCATAATGTAAAAGTCGGCATTCTGTTTGTAAATTATATATCTAAGGGGATTTGAGAATTACAGAGGACCTATAACAGAAACATGTGGGACACCTTATTTTTCTGCCCTCTTTATTGTACACAAGTTCAGACGCAGACTTCTATCGCTATTATTGCTGTTATTGACATGGCAGAGACAGTACAGTATGTCTGTCTTTTTTTTTCTTTTTTTTTTTTAATGCCTGTATAATCTGCCTCTGTGTATTAAGAAGGTTTTTGTGATGTCTTGCGAATCCATTTATCCATTTATCTCTCTTACATTTAATTACCCATTATTATGTATTTCATTATTCAACAGCGTGTTTTGGCATCGAGTTGATTTCTTCATTGTGCACATTATTATCGGTACACAGAACATAATACCATTTTGTAGGTTGATCCCCTGAATGGATGAATAAAATGCTTAAAAGATGAGCACAAATCAGGATTTGGGAAATAATGCTGTCAAACATACTCAAGAGAAGGAGAGAGAGAATGAAAATAAGGAAAGGCTGGAGGGAATTGGGGTACCATATTTGGAACAAGGTTCCCTAAATAGTTTAATAATGTAAGAAATTTTTTAGCAAGGGATTTCTCTCTCTCTCTCTCTCTCTCTCTCTCTCTCTCTCTCTCTCTCTCTCTCATATATATACCCCTCCTACACATTAGTAGACACACATTGGTGTGCTATACTGTTGCAAGGAAATATTGCATAAGTCCCATATAGAATAAGCTCTGACATGTACAGTTAATCAATCAAATCTATACGACATTAAGAAGTAATTAAAATGTTCATTCACCATTAAGACTTCATGGAAAGTGCTGCAGGCAGTGGTGCACTCTAAATCCCCTGCTGATCCATTTTGATTGGTACACACACTTGCTTTACAGATAAATGTCTGTTGGCACTTCTGTTACTTCCTGAAAGTAAGATCAGATGCAGTGGTGTTGATGGGAGTTGTGGATTTTTGAAGGAAATCAGTCTCATTGAGTCACCGTCTCTGTCTTCCTTTTGACATCCTTTTCCCGTAGACTCGGTACAACTGGGAGGAAAAAAAAGACAAGCGCTGTCCTTTTACTAAAGGAATACAAGTTCTTAGTTTCGTTCTTTTGACTTGAACTGGACCTGGAATGAATTCACATCCAGACCATAACAATTGATGAACAGTACCTCGCCATTGCGAGGCCTCAAACAGGATGTTCTCAGACGGCAGTGGCCACTGAGCTGAGAGTGCCACAGAGAGTCATCAGCAGGTTGCATTAGAGATACAGAGAGACTGGAAGAGTCACAGAAAGGTGTAGAAGTGGACGTCCTTTGGCCACATCCCACACTGATGAGCGCTTCATTGTGAACAGTGCCCTTCGGAACCGGATGATGAATGCCACTCAACTCCTGGCACATTTAAGGGAGGTGAGAGACACCCAAGTGTCACATCAGACCATTTGAAACCGTTTACATCTGCGTGGTCTGCGTGCTAGATGACCTGCAAGGGTACCTGAGCACACCATCAGGCACAGGGAGCATTTACGCTGGACGAGGGACCAGTGGGCCTCAGTGCTGTTCTCTGATGAAAGTCAATTCACGTTGAGCAGTAATGATGGCCGCCAACAATGTTGGAGACGCCGAGGAGAGGGCTATGCATCAGCTTTGGTGGTGGTGGTGTTACAGTGTGGGCAGGTGTGTCTAGTCAATACAGAACTGCCCTACACTTTGTGAATGGTACAGTAACAAGCCCATACTACCTGAATATCATTATTGATCCAGTCATTGTGCCCCTGCATGAACATCACAGGCCTAATTTCATCATCATGGGCGACAATGCTTCAGTTCATCGAGGTCGCATCATTAGGAACCGACTGCTAGAGACTGGGGTACCTCGAATGGAGTGACCTGCACTTTTCTCCAGACCTGAATTCCATAGAAAACCTATGGGATCAGCTGAGTTGCCGTGTAGAGGCTCGTAACTCTGTACTCCAGAACCTCAATGATCTGAGGACCGCCGTTCAAGAAGAGTGGGATGCCATGCCTCAACAGCCAATAAGTCGACTTGTGAACAGCATGAGACGTCATTGTCAAGCTGTAATTGATGCTCAAGGGCACATGACACGTTATAGAGACATTGACATTTTTTGTTGTGGTATACTCACCACTGTTGTTGGCTTTTGTTTCAGTAAATTGTTTGAGATGAGGAAATCACCATTGCATGCTTCTACTTAAATGCCCTACTTTCATGATATAATATCACTGTAGTGTGAACATTTTACATTTTACATAAATTTCACCCGAAATCCAAATATCCCTAACTTTTTGTGAGTAGTGTATCAAAGTAACCTGAATTCTAACCAGTGAATGCAGGCCAGCTTTAACTGTGACGTATTATAGGTTCACCAGATACATACAGTATGTGGTGATTTCATTATCACAGCAGGCTGTTATTCAGATATGATGAGGATCCAGGAAGCTGAAGGTCCTTTAAAAGTGCATATATTTGTGTACAAAAAAGATTTTGTTTTCCTTCCAGACGGCTCAAGGGTGAGTGAAAGGCAGAAAGGAGGAGTGACGTATGTAAATATTCCCGTTAGCCCAGTGTCCAGAAAGCAGCTGCACTATATGGAACTGGAGCTGCAGGAGCACAGCACCACCATCAGAGGTGAGAACACGCAGCATCTGACCTACAGGGGACTGTTGATGTTAAAGTGGGGAAGATCGCTGGGATTAAATATTGTTGGTGTATTGTGAGAAGATTTGTCCTGTATCATCCTTGAAGTATTTGTCTAGATAGACTGCACACACTTTTTATAAACTACCCAAGCAAAAAGAAATGTATATGCAAAAGGTAAATGAACATGTTACTGCGGACCAGTGTGGCAAAATTAGTTTTAGTTTCACTTAAATACTTTCTAAACCTTTTACTTTCTCAGTAAAAGGTTGCGGGGTTTTTGTTTTTTTTTTCCTTCTTTCTTGGCCTGAATACTCAAGTACATTTCCTGGACTTCTTTGGAGCAGGATGTCATTATATTTGCTTTGCTTTTCATTTCAGACTGTACATAATTTAGACTATACTACATTATATATAAGGACTGGGATTGCTTCAGAGCCAAAACATAGTGCTAAAATATTCATATTTGGAAGTGAACATTCTCTTCAAATGTTTGTTCACTTTGCTGACACTCCATTAAGTGTTTATTAAAATGATGAATTGCCAATTATTACGCTGACAACCCCAAAATGACGTTGAAATCAAATCTACTTCAATTCATGAGAAATAAGGCACTGAAAGTGCAGAGCTGGTTCAGAAAAAGCAGCATTAATGTTAACAGCATATTTGCACGAAATAGTAAAAAGTGTAATTTTGCTGAAAACTGTCCTGAAATGTTGAACTTGTAACACCGTTTGCTTTATTTATATTGTTTTTATTTATATTGTATATGTTCATCACGTTATTGCAGTCGAGTGGAAACGCAAACCGAAAGCTGGGTTCTCATTCTCATAGTTCTTGTTGTATTAGGGTGGTGCATAAGTTTGTGGCCTTCTACAATAATATATAGATTTAGTCTTCAGAGTAATCACCACTAGGTTCTGTTCTGCCATTTATCTGGCAATGAATGAATACCGTCACGAAAGAAGGATTCAGGTTTTGAGGAAACTAATT
Source organism: Synodontis membranacea (assembly GCA_025674565.1). Classification (NCBI taxonomy): domain Eukaryota; kingdom Metazoa; phylum Chordata; class Actinopteri; order Siluriformes; family Mochokidae; genus Synodontis; species Synodontis membranacea. The sequence continues at coordinate 4,566,013 of JAOVYU010000039.1, read as the reverse complement.
CATCTATGCAGTTAGGTATGTACCTGAATTTTTTTCAGATGTTGGCCAGAGAGTGTATGTCTCAGTGACATGAACAAGTGGAAATCCGATGGCGCTGTGTCCGGTGAGTAGGCTGGATGTAGTAGACTTCCCATCCATGGCTTAAAATCGTATATTTTGTCACTTTTTCAACATGTGGCCTTGTGTTGTCAAAAAGTAAGGTGATTATCTGTTGTGACTGGACGCTGGATGATCGTAGTGTATTCATTTTTTTTTTTTTTCCACTTAATTTGATCAATTGATCCCTGTAATATTCAGCATTCGACAGTTTCTCCAGGATGGAGCAGCTCATAATAAAGGTGTAGTGTACCTGTAGTTGAGTGATATTTCTCTCTAAAAGTGCATGTGGAATCACCTACCAACTTTCAGAATCTTTAGAACTGTAGAATGATCAATATTCAAACATCTTGCCAGCTCTCGAGTCGATTATGGCGCATCTTTGTCCAACACTTCCATTTCCTTTGCTCTACCTCTTCTTGGCTTATCATCTAGCTCCAATTCACCTTTTTGAAAGAGCAAACCAGTTCTACTGTATGTTGCCATAAACTTTGTAAATTCGTCTTTTGCTTCCATTGAGTTTTATCCAGTATTGAATAAGAATAGAAGCCAATGACAGACGTGAATTTTTCCTTGCTTCGTGCTTGACTGATTAACTACATACAGTAAAACACATGCTTTTGAAGATAAACAATTGAAGACATTTAGTAGGCCACAAACTTATGCAACACAGTAATAGTTTTACAGCCCTGTAGTTCTTCAACTGGTTCAGGAACTTCAGTGGAAATGTGCATATTAGTGTTGCAGTACGATCAATAAACCATAATGCTGACTCATGCAAGTCATTCCCTTCTCTCTTTATAACCATGTGAAGTGCTTACTAAATCCAGCATCAGTGTAGGGTTTGACCAGGATAGAGAAGTGCTCCATATTCTCAAGGGCTCTCCTTAAAAGTAATGCTGGAATCGATTTATCTGTAATCTTATTCCTCACGTTTGTTGCCTTGGCTACTGTCAGTGGTAGTGGCACAGGAGAGTGAAGCACAGTGCTGTACAACCCCCGTCCCTGTCACACTAAGGGATCATTATTAGCTCATGTGAAAAAGGTTAATTTAGTTTATTGCTGTGGTGAAAAGGAAGACTCGTTTTTCATGCAGTTGTATAAACAGGACTAACAGTTTCTTCACAAAAAGACCTGTTTGGGAAAGACGAGAATGTATGATAGATTTAGAAAATTGGACAAAAATGTGTATTGCAAAGGGGTGGTGATGATACTACTGCTACTAATAATAATAATAATAATAATGATAATAATAATGCAATAAGGGTGTTGCATAAGTTTGTGGTCTAGTAAATATATTTTATTATTTATTAAAACTCTCTGTAAAAGCAAATTTTAGGTAGTTTATCAGTCCATTGTGGGATGATCAATTGATCATCCAGAGGCCATTCACAAAATATAATCATTTTGCCGTTTTGAAAAGGTGAATTGGAGCTAGATTATAAGCCAAGAAGAGGTAGAGCAAAGGAAATGGAAGCGTTGGACAAAGATGCGGCATAATCGACTCGAGAGCTGGCAAGATGTTTGAATATTGATCATTCTACAGTTCTGAAGATTCTGAAAGTTGGTAGGTGATTCCTCATGCACTTTCAGAGAGAAATATCACTCAACGGCTTCACACCTGCATTACAGGAGCATTACACCTTTAATGCTGAATATTACAGTGATCAATTGATCAAATTAATTGGAAAAAATGAATGCACTACGATCATCCAGCGTCCATTCACAACAGAACATCATCCTCCTTCATGACAACACAAGGCCACATGTTGCAAAAGTGATGAAAAGATACGATTTTAAGCCATGGACGGGACGTTTTACCACATTTACCCAACTCAGCAGACACAGCGCCATCAGATTTCCACTTGTTTACATCAACATACACTCTCTGGCCAACATTTCAAAAACGTCAAGGATATACAAAGTTGCGTAATTTCCTCAAAATTCGGAATACTTTTTTTTCCAGATAAATGTCAAAAAGTCATAGACTCTAACGGTGATAATTTTAAAGACTCTATGTATAAATTTATAAAATCACGAATAAAGTTTGTTCAGAAAGGCCATGAACTTATGCACCACACTAATAATAGTCTTAATTAGAGCAAAAGTGTGAGCAAGATGGAATAGACAATGACATAAATGAAACCCTGAAGATTAAGATTCCCCACATCTTTAGTTACTTTAGTTCTAGAGGTCTTGCAGGGTTTTCTCACGTGAAGTTTTATATGCATGAACATTCACAAAACATTTGCAAAAAAATTAAAAACATTTTACAGAAATGAAGAAATTGGAATTATTTCTGTCCCGGTAGAGGGGGTGTGGTGTCTAGCACTGTCAGTGGGGTAGCCCAAGTGAAAGAGGCGTGGCCTGTGGATCTGCTAGTCAAGTGAAAGAGGCGTGGCCTGTGGATCTGCTAGTCAAGTGA
>JAOVYU010000039.1:4530720-4543680 GCA_025674565.1 Synodontis membranacea | reverse complement strand
ATACAGAAGTTCCGGAACTGCGTTCCGCTGCGTTCCGGCCCACTGCATGTATACAGAAATCCTTGTATAATGCAGTTATACACTTACCAGACACTGTTGGAACAGTGTCAGTTATCCAGTTGGCCAATGGTGTGGCAGCAGCAGCAGCGTACCGCCATGTTAATTAGAGAAGTCAGAGGTGAATGACCAAGCTGGTTCCAACAGACAAGAAGGCCACTTTAACTCAAATATCCACTCTTTACAATCAAGGTGAGCAGAAGAACATCTCCGAATGGACAGCATGCTCAATCTCCAGGCGGACAGGAAACAGCAGAAGATCAGGATCAGGATCCACTCCCGTTGGCCTCTTAGTTGGAAAATTGGCAGTTTCCTGTTTCTGATGTATAAGGGTTCTGGTGTGAAAGGGTGTGCTTCCATGTACCGTTTTGTTTATTTTTTCTTCAGTTGTGACCAGAGATGCCAAATGCCCTAACTTCAGGCATTAAAGAAGTCTGCCTAAAAGGGGACTGGCTGGAGCTGCAGCTAGTCAGAACAGTGAGTTTTATAAAATAACAAAAAAAAAAAAAAAAAGAAAACATGGAAACCACCAAGTTTTATAGTTTTGTTCTCTGCATTATCTAGCCACTGTTTTGCACTTTTTTTTTTTAGCCTTTTAACTAGCATTAGCAGGCTCCGAGAGATGTAAAGCGTTTCGGTGAAATCTTAGCTTAGACAAATGTTAGCTTTGACAGAGTGTATGTGTATGTAGTGAACATGTAACACATTTCTGAGTTTGCTATTTCAACTAGCTCTTAAAAATCCATCTTACTTTCATGCATGCTCTCCGGCCCCAGAATGGCGTCTGCAGCTCCGCCTGCCGTTTTTTTCCCCTCCTTCAGGGACCCAGCAGATGGTGCCTGTTTAAAAACTCCAGTCACCGTGTGGACAGGGCCCCTGCCGAGGTAGCATTGATCATAGAAATGGAGTGGAAATGACATTGATCATTCGTACACCTCCACGGAGCCAACTGCTCATGAATGCAAAGCAACACACCACACCCCCCCCCCATAAAAAAAAAAAAAAAAAACCAAATAAAGAAAGAAAGAAAGAAAGAAAGAAGGCTGTTGACTGTTTAGGCTGCAAGGCAGTAAAGGGAGTTAAGGGATTTACAGTGAGTTCGTTAAAATGACAAAAAGTTGCCAGATGCTAATATCCATGCACAAAGTCAGATTGTTCCCTGCTGGCACATACTGACTGATTAACATTGATTCGGTATTAGCTGTTCACTCTGTGTGACGTGTAATCAACACTGCTACAAATAAACATCTTAATCAAATGTGTTAATGAATGTATCAGCCATTCAGTGCCCTTTAAATCCCCAAGACCTCCTGTCAATATTATTTAGGTGGAATACCACTAATATATAACCAACTGGCATTAATACATTTGCATGAAGTGCAAAAGAAAAGAAAGATTATTGAAGACAAATCTTTCAATTTAAAGGGTTGGGATTAATATGAGCACACGTTTATCGTATTTAAAGAACAAATGTTTAATTATTTTAATTATTAATGCATTATCATTAAATGGGATAATACTAATCGGAAGTTCACACAGTGTGCATATGGATACCGTAAAGGGGAAGAGAGGTGTACGTGAATAAATAAATATATAACGTTCTTGAGGCCTTATTCTCTGTATTTATTTTGAGCTGACTTGTATAACAGACCCGTTCTGAATTGATATGATGGACTGAACCATAGTACTGTTAGTCCTGCGTATATATAAACAGTATTGGGTCTGGTGAAATGTAATTGAGATTGATGGCACGTTTGTAATATTTGGGATATTGATCCATCTTTAGAATTTCATCAAGAAGCACAGTCCAATTCTCTGTTTATCAGACTCGGTCTCTGTGGCAGGCCGCCGCTAATCCCCTGCAATCACTTAGCGTTATAGGCTTCATAACATCAGCCGTTAGAACGAAACCTCCTCGCAGATTAGCAACGTTTGGTCCAGACATCCATCATCTTCACCTGACGGAACTGATTCTAATGCTCCGGTCGTCTTATTTTGGACACTTAGAAATGTTGGTTTTATGTCGCAGTGTTTTTTTTTTTGAGGGTGTATGCAAACTTCACTTTGCTAGGATTTTAGAATCTTACTCTGTACTGCAGTTATTATATCGACAGTCAGCACTGGGTTTCTTTCCTGAGTATTAAAGTCTCAGGGATCAACGTGAAACATTTAAAATGCAGGCTTGATGTCAATCATAACTTTCATATTAGACTTAAAGCAATCAGTGAAAAAGACAGGTTTTGGGATTTTTTTTTTTTTTTTAATAAAATACTACTCAGAGTGGCCGGAGAACTGTCTGAGTGGGTGTGGATTACTGTAATAGTCTGATCTGAAAACTTGATTGACGTACTTGGCATTGGACTCTCAGCCTTCCGTGTCACTCATTTAGAACCAACTACAAATGTCAGATAATCAGGAATGTTTAGGAAGATTTTGAAAATGCAACAACAACAACAAAAAAACCTTTCCATGTTGGGAAGAACCTGGAGAACCTGGAGGAAATCCACTCATGGAATGCTCTGCAGAGATGGTACCCAAGATAATGATCAAACCTGGGACCCTTGAGCTGTGAGCCAGCAATATTACCCTCTTCAAAACTCCCAGTATGATGTATTTTGTTAAATAATAAGTAGTGGAAATACAGTAAGTAAGTCCTTTGATTGAATATTTTAGTCTGTTTTAGGTCCGAGTCCATCCATCCTTCCATTTTTAGGTCTCGGGGGACATCCGGAGTGCAGTCGGGTCCAATCTTCTCTCCCGTTCTCGGAAATAATGGCCCTTTCTTTGTTATAAGGGTTCTTGGTAATTGGATATAATTGGATTTAACAGCTCACTGGCCTTGTGGTCAAGCAATCCCCTTCTGACAAAGGAACTCTGGGTGTCCCTGTGATGGAGAAAGAGACCTGATGGAATACCCCAGTGAAAGCGTGTCACGGACTCTTGCTCACCCTCAGTGTGTACTGTAACTCCACGGATAATCACTGACCACATCTTGATTGCCCTACCAATGGACTACACTAATCCATCCAGAGCCCAGCTTTAAGATTTAGCATAAGCAAAGACCAGAGTGTGAGAACTGTAGCATTGAGGTCTTGCTCTCATTAACACTGCTTTGCATCAACCTGATTGCCTTGTGTTGCAGCAACCCATTTGAGAGATTACACTTTACACACCCCGTCCTTGTTTTACAGTATGTGCCTCTCCGGCAAGCACATCATCTCCTACCTGGAGTTAGGATGTTAGTCAAGACTGTGAAGTCATTCATCTTCGTAAATAAACTGTATTTGTCTCCTTCGGATTTGCCTGTTTTTATATTACAAATTGCAAATTGAAGGAATATCCTGGTTGAATTATTTAATCTCTTCTCTCAACTGGATAAGCGAGAGAGAGAGAGAGAGAGAGAGAGAGAGAGAGAGAGAAAACCCCAACGACAACAAAAAGCACTCTCTTGATCTTCATATATGATTTGTTTTTGCTCTCTCTATCTCCTGTGAGAGACCCACCACCGCCTCTGGCTGACAGCGTCTATTTGAACCCTGATGACCTTGTCAAGGCTGATATTAACAGGTTTCTTGCGTGGCTGCTAGCCCCTAAGTGACACTCTCCATGAATTCATTTAAACAGGCAATGCTGTGTACAAGCAAAGAAGAATGAAGCTTTTTATGTGAAGCAATAACTGGATTATTGCTAATGTTCCTATACTGATCTTTTTTTAATGCCAAGATCAGACAGGCCAAACTACCACTCTTGTATTCCAATCCTCCAGAAGGCTTTAATTAGCTGGATCGTTAATAGTTAGGTCATGCTAGGTTGGCATTTCTTGCTTTATGATGTGTGAAGTTTTATTACTGACTGTTAGTCCCAGATTAAAAGAATTCACTTCCTATACAGGTGATAAACATAACTGCGTGATTAGAAATAAATTGCTTCTGTAGGTAGTAGGAATTATACAATTAGGAAAATCAGTGCCCTTAACTAGCAAATTAATATAATTATTGGCTATTTACTGTATACCTGGTTACTTGGAACATTTTTTGTTTGTTTGTTTTTACTGGAAAGTGCAGGTTATCATACTTTTCAGAATGTTGCACCACATTGTACTTTCTTGCTGATGGATCAACCATGACCCCGAGTAAAGAAATGTACATACAGTAATGTGCCATAGAGCCATTGAGACAGATTGCAGTCAGTAGAAGGTATTAAACCATGGTTGGAACCATTGGAAGCTGTTTATACAATAATCTGGCAACCCAGAGTTCTACAAAACCACTTCACCTGCAGGTGCTTTATTTGATCAGTCCATGGCGACATGGTGTGTAAATCTTTAATACGCATGGGATTAATGTATAGTTTTAATGGGCAAGTGGTCTCTCCAATGCATTTCCCCTCATCTTGGCCCCCGAATTTATTTTTTCATCTTAAGTCATGCTTGTTAATTTCAAATGGTTTATGAAGCAGCGGCACATCTACAAATCGTCCAATATACAGTACAGCCTTCCTCATATTCATCCCTTTCAGGCATAATGTACATACTTAAGGTAAATTTAAGGCTGTGGTTTATTTATTTATTTATTTATTTATTTTTTAAATATACAACGTAAATCATTCCCATATCACTTAAGAATATTACTGTAATATAAAATAATTTGTCCGTCATTAATAATACGAAGAAAGCATACAATTCTAGTAGGTTGCCTCCATATCTTTGGTGCTTGGGCCCCTAAAAACATGCAGTTCCAGTAGGGTGATAATACAACATTAGTACTTGGCCCACTAATAATAATAATATTGAGAACATTCAAGTTCACTAGGGTGCCTGCACATCTTGGTTCCTGGCCCTGATAAATAAATAATTAATCCATGAAAGGGTTGAAACCAAACTCCAGCGAATAGGCACATTGTTTAATCCTAGTAATACTGTTAGCTTTAAGCCTTCCCGTGATATTTTTTTTTTTTTTAAATAGTCATTCTAACACCTCCAGGAACCCAATAATAGTGTCTCCATCCCTTTCAATAGGAAATCAAAGGAGGGAGTGGCTAGAGGGAAAACAGAGTAATTATGTCATTAATTTCCTCCCTTTTTTTCTGAAGAAATATCCATGGAAACAAGGTTTTCCACGAGGAGTGTATAGACTGGCACATAATCCGCTTTCCCTGCAGCCTGTGGTTCTCCCTGACATCTGGAAATGTATATCGGGGGGTCTATACCGTATGTGTTAGTGCATGAGTGTTGCTGTGCTTGTAAAGATCATGCAATTTACAGGAGTAGTGTTTATTTTAAAGAAAACACGAAGTGTAAACTCGTGTTAAAAAAACAAAAAAAAAACCTTCCAGCGTGCCAGTTCCTGCAGCTTTGTAGCTCCGATCTGAGTGATGCGCTGCCAAGCTGGGCACTAAGGGTTTATATCCATGAGAGGAAGGTGAGGGTGTGTGTGGGATGGAGGCGGGTTGGGCAGCACTGCTGGTGAACTTAACATCGGAAGAATGCCAGATAAGAAGCCAATGAAAGTGCTAGGCAGTATTCAAGATCCCAGCTGGCACCATTGTTTTTTTTTTGTTTGTTTTTTTATGGATGGAGGAAAAGGGAGGATTTGTTTGCCAGTTTGAAAGTAGGGCAGATGGTTTATCAGATCGGATGAACTCACCTATGATGACCCTCTGTCAAGATGCTCAGAAGCATAACGCCCACGAAAACATACACACAGGCACACGTTTCTACTGTACGTGTGTAAATCCTTAGGAAGGGATGATGTACATACAAACAACACATTTATCATCGTGTGCCGGTTTCTCTGTATTTCCAGCTAGGATGTTGGAGATCATTAGATACTGTAGATAAATGGATTGATGGGTTAACTAATAGTCCCCTTGAGGGTCTGGCGATATATACTGGAGCATTGGAGCTGTGTCTCTAGAGAGCACTTTTCATGTTTCGTCTCCGTTTTTTCAGCAATGCCACTTTGGACAAAAAAAAAAAAAACAAGCAAATATTGTGAGTAATTTCAAATTCAAATTTTAATTGTCACATACACAGTACGATATGCAGTGAAATGCTTATACGACCGCCGTGACCTTAAAAAAATAAAAAAAAATACAAGCTTATGAATAGGAAAAATATGAATAAAAAGAAGTACAATAGAAAGTAAATTTAACTAGGATAAAAAAATAAAATAATGCTAATTATAAAATAAATAAAAAATAAAATAAAAATGAAATGAAAAATATTCAGTAATAAATTTAACTAGGATAAAAAATATAATAATAATAAAATAAAATAAAAATAAAAAATATTCAGTACAAATTAAAATATTCTATACAAATAAGGACAATACACAAAATAGAACATTAGCAACATATGGAAAATTTGAAAAAAAAGAAAAATAGAAATTTAGGATAAAATATAGAAATTTAGAAATATAAAGAAGAAAAATAAGTACAAATGACAGTAAAAATGATTGGGGGTGTGCAAATATGCGTAAAAAGTGTTCTATTAAAGTGTCTTGTGCAATGGTCCCGTATTGCTCAATACAAGGCTGATGTGTTATAGACAGGATTACTCTTGCAAGCCTTTAAATAATTATTCGTGTTTTTTGGGAATAATCATGCTTGCCATCTTCTTCAAGCATCATTAGTTTCTCAGTTTTTGAACACTTCAAAGAAATATTCTTCACCTCAAAGCTAATGAAGCAAAGAGCTCACCTCAATTAAACTATTTTTTTTTGTTTTGTTTTTTTTTAAATCCAAAAAGCAAATCTAGCCTTGGGAAGAGTTGGTGGAGCAAAAGGTTTATTTTCTTAACCTCTAATGTGCAGTCTTCATCATTTATTTATTTATTTATTTATTTATTTATTTATTTGCCAAACCAGAGAGTGCCAGGTAGCAAATTTAGTATCAACTATCCCATAATGCAATTCCTTCTTCCCTCTCTTTTACGATTTTAAAATGCAATTTTCATATCGCAAATCCTCTTTGACTTTTTCTGGTAATACGCCGTATATTAAGGGAATAACGCAATAAAAATGCGCAGTGGAGAATTTAATTGCCTGCTGAAAATGGCTCATGAGAGCCAGAAAGAGAGAGAAGGAACAGGAAGGGGAGATTGTTGGAGTAGTAAAAAAGAAAAGGTATCTTATTGGAGAGAAAAGAGAGAGAGAGATGGTAGAGAGAGAATTCACAGCCTCGACAACGTGGCCGCCGACGTAGTGTTTAGCAAAGCGTGACGTCGTTGCCATGCCAAATGTCGTCATGGTGCGGCGGTTCTACAAGCCGCAATATCACCGGCTAAAAAAAAAAAAAATAAAATAAAAAAAAAATACAGAATACATGCTTGGAACCATTTCCAAACCAAAGTGCATGATGTATAAATGTCTTCCTTACTCTCTTCCTCTTTCCCTGCACTTGTGCTCTTTGCATATCTTGTACACTACTGACACCTCAAGGTGATGAGCTCCACCCTGACAGATAAAATTATTAATGAAGGCAATAAATGTATTGCGCAGGCTCACGGTAGCAGCTGAGCGAAGCTCGTCTTCCAGGCAGGAGAGTAATAGTTCCACCACTCCACGCATCGCTCAGTACGCTTTCGTAGATAACGCGACAGCTGTGGTTAATGCCGGATCGTCCATGGTTTCAACCACTGGATGCAAGACGCCTGTCAGACGCCTGGCTTTCATGAAGAAACATAGCTCAGGCCGCTCTTGAAATATAGCTTTGAGACCAAGGGGGCGCGTTTAATTTTTCCGCTAGCGTCAAATGCGACAGCCTGAGAAGTATTGTTGAGATTTGTGTACAAGGTTCAGTGCCTTTTAATTTCCTTATGATCAATTTTTTTTTCCCTCCATTATTTAATTTTTCTCTTTCTCGCTTGTCTCTTTTGGTTCTAATGTAAATATATGGAACGTAGTGTAGCAAGAGAGACTATTTAACTTTTCAAATTATTTACAGATATCAGATCTGTAAGGAATAATTAAGTAAGGAATAAAACACAATGAGAAATACTGAAAGGGAAAGAAATCCAATTTGCCAATGATTACAGTCGTCCCCTCACCACACTCTTTTTTTTTTTTTCTCTCTCTCTCTTGTTAATTCTATCACGTTCTTGTTGACTGACAAGGTTTTAATTTACGTTCTACGAGGGCAAATTCACCGGTTCGTATACTGAATGAAGCATTTCAGTAGACACGATTAAGACCTATATTTTCTCCAATCACTTGAACACGTGAACATTCTACACTTTTAAGAGCATATTTCTATTTCATTTACTTTATGCTATTTTATTATACTGGAATTTGAAAAGCCTGGATTTTCTTATCTATACCTGTTGGCACAAAATATGATTTTAGCAAATATTGATGCATGGTTGAGACAATATAATTTCAGCCAAAAAGGTATCGTTTTCCTTTCCCATTCCATTAAAGGTCAGTAAAATCTTTTTTAGCTAGAATAAAAATGGACAAAGTGAAATACGATAAACAGTTTTTTTTTTTAATAAGTGTGAAATGAAATCTTTTTGGATTACAAGTACATATTTAAAGTTTTGACATAATGCATTATTTAAGATGCCTCCTTTCATATGTAATAGATCAGTGAATTGATGCAGTATTCACGTAACAGTCTGTAAAGTGTTTTTGAAAAATGTTAAACAGCTACTGCATGAACTAAATTAAAAATTAAAACTCCTGTTTCTGCTGTTAAATCAAACATTATTTCAATTCATCATTTCAATATGTTTGAAATGACTAAGGCAAGGCGCTTATCTAACCTTGTTCTGGAACTATTTACCAGCAAATAAATTCCATATATAATATATTTTCACAAGTCGGTGAACTTTGACCTCGCTGACATACCAGAGCACTATCGACCAATCTTCCGAGCTGTCATGAAGCTGATCTTGAAAAGGTTAAATAACAAACCAACGAATATGATTCAGTTTCATCTCTCCAAATGTCACGTACAGGCTACATGAACTCGTTGTGTTTTATGTCCATCTTTTAGAAAAGTATTTATATTTTATGAAATATGCGTATGATGTCAATATATTGAATACCATATATGCGTAATAAAGTTTTGCAATTTGATGTTTGTTTTTTTTTTAAATAAGACAGATAAATCGCTATTACACATCACTGCTGTTTTTTTCACAATTGTTGTCCCATTATTACATGAGTTCACACAAAGTCGAATTAGGTCACTATAGATGGTATTGTATAAAACACTGGTCCCACGTAACCTGAAAGACAGACATATTATCCATCCATATTACGTGATTTAGTTACTCTGAGATAATATATTCTAGTCATGTTAGCAATTCGTTATAACACTGACAAATATCTGACAATTTAATTATAATAATAATTTATAAATCACAACCTGTCAAGCAGTATCATTGTCATTACTATCACAAATAATTATTTTTTTTTAGAAGCACTGTAAATTGGGAAAATTACCGTCCTTCCTTCCTTCCTTGCTAGAGACTGTTATTGGAACAATTTATTGAACATATATACAGGCGTAATCATCTCTTTCTCGCATATTCTTGGACAGACAAAGCTTAGACATTTGTTTTAAAAACCTTAAAAAGATTTTAGTTACTACCTTTAAAAAAAAAAAAAAAAAGCATAGCCCTGTACCATTGTTTTATAAAAAATTAATAAATAATAATTAAAAAAAAAAATCAAAGATGGGTATGTTTTAAACTCCTCAATAAGCAGAGTATTGAGTACTAAACTAATGCGTTGTACATGTTGTACATCTGTAATCGCAGATATCTCCGAATGATGAAATAAAAGAAGTATCCGCAAACTTTTAAAGCACGGCAAGTTTTACTTAGCTGCAGCACGCTAATTAGTTTCAGCTATCAAATATGGCGCATTAGCATCACAGCACTGTTGGAGAGCATTAATTTCTCATTACTGTTAGATTCATCTTTTACCTGCTGTGTTTTCCTCGCAACGGAGGACAAGATACCATGAAACCGGAGTAAAACTCTTGACGCTAACACCACTAACACACATTAACGTCGAGTGCCGCGTCTGATCGAGAGCTCTGCTTCATTAGCTTGTTTGCGGCCACGGTGAGCATTAAAACCAGATAGAAATCATTTAGCTGCGATATTGACTGGTTAAGCCCAAAGGCTGCAGGAGCCGGAAATTCAAAACTGAACCGATAATTGTCCCCTTTGTTTTTTTTTTCTTCTTCTTCTTCTTTTTTTTTTTTTTTTTTTTTTTTTTTTTTTTCCCCCCCCCTTCCTCCGCGTGTCGTGATTTAAGATTGTGCTGATGGAGGGAATGGTTCATCGTTCTTGGCACTGGTTCAGTGGTTCTTGGCAACGCAAATGGTGGCTGAAGGAAAATTGGAAAGCAAATAATCGAGTAAACATTAATAAAGAAGAGGAAGAGCAATGAGGTAAAATCTGTGTAATTCAATTTAGTGGAAATTTGTTTGGAAGAGAAAGCCACAAGGGGATATGAGCCTTGAACATGTAGACGCTCATAGGCAACAACATTTCTAATAGGCCTCCTGAGATGAGCGGTACACGTCAGGTTTCCAGACTTTGCCAGAATGGCTGATGTAGTAGCTGTTACGTACAGTAATTTGCCATCACGTGGCCTTTTATTAACCCTATTTATAAAAGCTTGATCATACAGTGCATTATAAGTGCACTTAGAAAAATTCACTGTAGAAGAAAACTAAATTAATTAGCTGGTTATTAAAGCGTGTTATTCACGAATGGATGACGAGTGTAGCTTAGAGCAGGGGCAAAAGGCCAAGTAAATGCCTAATCATTTAAATTACAGTAGAAAAATAAAATAAAATCCCTCAGAGAGGACTAAAGAAATCTAAACATCTGTAATGACACAGGTTCATTGATACTGGAGGCCAAAGAAATGCTAATTTTATTGACGGGCCATAAGTTACAAATAACTAGATTTGATCAAAAATATTCCATCAATAAAATGTGTTTGTTCAAATTGTTAACAAGTGAAATACTTTTTCAATACACCAGGATTATCTTCAACGAAACTAATAAAATAAATAAATAAATGAATGAATAAAGATTATAATACCACGAGCACACCAGCAGGACCAGGCTTACTTCACTAGTTAAAGAATAAAGAGCATATAAAAGAATGAAGAAAGTAATAAAATACAACGCAACAGAAGAATATTCAACAACACAAAACATGGAACTCAATACAACACTACATAAAGGAACCAAATTCTTCAAACAATAGCCCCATAATTACAGCATTGCAAAGACAAATGAGTAAAAAAAAAAATACATTCTTCACCAGCGAGAACATGGTTACATGGCATATTGCATGCTGGTCATACTGGGATGCGGTCAGATAACGTCGACTCGATGCGGTGCAGGGAATAAAGAAATAACAGTCTTCAAATTCAACCAGTGCTTCATACAGTAGCAGTCCGGCTGAAGCTACCCTAAAAGCATACAGGCTGCATGGGGTTAGAAAGAGAACCAAGAGAAAACTGGAACATGAGCAGAAACATTCTTCAAGCAGAGACGAAGAAACATAAGAGAGAAAACTGTAGCCGTCTCGAAGTCCAGCAAACTAATACCACTACGTCGGAGGAGTTTGTTGGGTTACTGCTCCCTGCTGGACAAACAAAAGCTCCAGTTAAGAGAAATCGAATAAACAAATCAAGACATTCTGTATGCTGTTCAGTCGTACCACGGTGTCATAGCACACACGCACAACGAGTAGCCCTGTGCAATGCCACAGCTTAGCTGATGAAGCGTATGACGGCAGCATTCTATAAACCCGCGCTATAAACACCGACCGCATGTTCAAGCTTAAATTAGCGCTGAACTTCGGGTTGTTCCAAAGCCTGAGCATGCAATGCCGAATCAACCCGTACCTTTTTTTGTACCCTGAAGGAGCAGCATGGACGTTATCATTCTTCTAAAAGCAGTGCCTCCTCGTAGCATGCAACTGGGCCTTTGGGAACAAGTGCACATTAGCATACTAAATAATGAACAATAAACCAAATAAATTAAGAAAAGAACCTACCTGAAGGCTAATAGCTGAGAAATACCTGCCGCTGTACTCAACAGTGTCTAAAGAATCAAACTCTGACAGCGAAGGCGGGAGTGAAAGGGAACGTCGGCACCAAGAAGCACAACTTCTGGGGTTCTTTATACCCAAATATGGTCACTATCAAAACAGACATTTAAAAAAAAAAAAAAAAAGGAACCAAGCAATGCACATGCCGATGAAGGAACAGGAGACATCAAAACCGACAGAGCAACGCCAGCATTAAGGAAAAAAAGATGGACGTGTGTGAGAGAGAGGGAAAAATCTAGTGCAGTACTTTGATTTGTGGATCGGTGGATTGATGTCATATTTTAATGAACAGAAAAAGCAGAAAAGGTCATAAGGGAAGGCAATAAATAGTGTATAAAAATATATAAATAAATGAAACGACAATAATTACTATTAAATAGCATTTTTTTTTTTTTTTAAAGAGTCCATTATCGATGCTTTACGTATAAAGTATTTTGCTAATTCTGCGTGAAGATTTAATGCTGGATAAAACCTGAGAATTCTATGGTTGAAAAGATAAAAAAAAAAAAAAAAATGCACTGACTTTAACCATGACATGGAGCATGGAGTGCACAGAATGCTCAACCTTGAGGCAGTTGGGCTACAGCTACAGAAGACCACGTTGGTTTCCAGTCTAGAATGGGAATCTTTTCCTACGTGGGGGACAGGTTCAGCGAAACTGGATAGCTTTTTAGGTTGGAGAAAGACCAATATGAAGCAAATCCCTGTTTTCAGGCAATAGGAGCGGAACCCGGTGTGGTCTTCTGCTGTTCTGTAACCCATTCATGTCAAGGTTTGGCATACAGTAAACCCTCGCCACTTCATGGTTCGAATTTTG
>JAOVYU010000039.1:4483033-4497860 GCA_025674565.1 Synodontis membranacea | reverse complement strand
TCTCTCTCTCTCTCTCTCATTCTCTCTCTCTCTCTCTCTCTCTCTCTCTCTCTCTCTCTCTCTCTCTCTCTCTCTCTTGCTCTCTCTAATTCGCTCTCTCTGCCTGTTTAATTGGCTGGATGTGTAGAACAAGTCTCTGCAGGCATCTTTCAGCCTCACCGAGGGCCTCGATTGCAGCAATCAAGCGGCATCCTTGCTACAATTGCACTCAGCGTCTAAGAACACGAATTACAGTCAACAGAGCAAATGATTCAATCTGTATTACACTACGTTAATAACTATCCTCAAATTAAAGGCTGAGGCGATGTCTCTGTGTGTCTGCGGAGGCAGAAATTATGTGGCATCTACCTCATTAGGGACGAGCCATAATACTCGCACAGTGTGCCGTTAAAGAAAAGAAGAAAAGCAAATTAATGTATTAAGACGAGCGGGAAAACTGAACAATAAGGAAAGGGATGCTTTTAGGAAGCTTCTAAGATCTTAAATTTACATCTCGGCTGACGTTTTGGGCCATCTCAAACCGGATTCGCCGTTAAACACTAATATCCAGGTTTAGAGAGAATATTGCGATCAGCAGCCGTATCATAAACAAGGATTTGATTTCAGAACTCAAAGTGCCTCAGTGACAGGAAGTGTCAGGGTTTGGTTTCGTGTTTACACTTCACTTCCAGCCGATGTCGATTAAAATGTCTTCTTTTACGACAGAAATCACCTTTTTTGGTTATCTCTCTATTTACCGCACCAGGTTTTTTATGTTTTTTTTTTTTTCTCTCTTTTCCTCTAGGCCGTTTGTCACTGCTGTATTTTAAAGTCAAGCTGGAAGAATTAGCCGAGATATGAGACGAGGCCCTGAAACTTTGACAGACTGGAACAATCGTTAAACTGTGACGAGACGCCATGAGTCACGTCATCGTCTTGCATTTTCCCAAAAACGCTTGAAAGCGGCGTTTCTCGTAAAATGAGAACAAGATGTCCAGACTGTGGCATATCTTACTGTTGAACTGATTCTTTCCTTTCTCTTCTTTTCTTTCTTTTTTTTTTTGTGCTCATAAAAGTACATTCAGTGGAAGTATCAGTAAATAGTCAGCTTCACAAATAACACCTTTTATATTTTCTTTTCGGTGACATTTTGCACACCAAGTAGCGATGTGTAGTGCGTAATCGAGACGTACACGGATGCAAACGATACAAGCTCGGCTACATGCAGACATACATGAACCTTATCATTATCATCAGAGAACCAATCAGCTAACAGCAACGTCTTGAGTCGTTTTTGTGATAATTCTTTGAGCCTGTGAAGGCAGCGTGATTTTCACCATTTCGATTGAAACGAGCACGTAAACAAATACCTGCACTATTCGCTGGACGCTACAGGTCTCAACCTGATGTTACGATATATATTTATATTTGTTACGAGAAGACGAAAAGCCTTTTTCCCCGTGTTTTCCGAGAAATCCACCGAGCTCCATTGTTTAACGTGAAAGCGAGAGGAGGAAGTTTGCGTGTAACAAGGCGTCCACTAACGAGCACTATTTTAGCCAGCACAAGCTGACCTACAGTAAGGAAGAAAAACAGTAACTTGGCTAACACTCAGGACTGATGATGGTAGCATGCATTAAAAGAGGCTTTCAGAAAAAAACAAAGAAGTATGAAAATACTGTATATTTTCTGGGGTGATTCCAATCTGGACGCGCATCTCCCGTAGTCCAGAGTCTGTGTTTGTTCACCGAGAACTACTTTGCAGTGAAAGAAAAGCTGTTGGAAAACGTTTACGTTTGGTTGAATCCGAAAGCACTTCTGGATTTTTATTATCCATCTTGTACTATTGCTAATAAGTAAAGTGAAAGTGATTAATTGTCATTATTGACACACCACAGCACACAACAACGAAATTTGTCCTCTGCTTTTAACCCATATGTGAATCGTGACACACAGCCGGGGGCAGTTATTTTCAGCACCCGGGGAGCAGTTCTTGGGGCAAAACCTTGCTCAGGGTGCCTCAGTGGTACCTTTCTGGTCGTGGGATTCGAACCTGCAATATTACGATTATAGGGGCGTGTCCCTAACCGCTAGGATACCATCTGCCCATCAATAAGCTTAATATCTTCTGTATAAGCCACTTATAACAATTGCTATAACGCTACTGAAACTTTTATTCTAACACGTGTTAGGTGACATAACGACTGCTTACTTACCCCCCCCCTCCCCAAGTCATATGATATTTAATGGTCAGTCTTTATTTAGACACATTCTAGAATAGGTTTGAATTACAGTGTGTCAGTTGCCAGAAAGGGTTTATTTATGTCATGTAGAACAATGAACTAATTCGCTTTAAGATTTAAGATAAGTCTTCACCTAATGCCATTCCAGTCAAACATCTATCTCGGTTCCGTTCTGCATATTCAGCACGATTTTACACATGAAACCGATCCCCGCAGAGACAGCAGGTGATCCTAATATGCAAATATATTCACGATTTAATTAAATTCTGCTTTAACTTGTTCAATATTACCATGCAAGTTTATGTCGTGTGCTCTAATTATTGCCCTTGTCGGTGCTTTTAATGCTTTCTACAAGTGTGTATTTTGTTTTCCCTGGGCACATATGCTACAAAAATGCATTACCTTTGGCTCCACTAGACACGCCATATAATAAGACGTTGCTTTGAAGAAGTGTGAATTTAAACACACAGTTAATTTGCAGGAAATATCTGAATTCAGAAACTCGTCTAACATGTGCTTTAACATGACCCCGAGGCGGCTCCTCGCGCTCTGTTAACTCGCTGAACACTCAGACCTGGTGAATTATTCATCCGGGTTTGAAATTCCATTAAATAATCATCAATAACCATTTAGGAATCGGTGTATCGTGTGTAACGTGAGCAGAGCCGTAAAGTCAGTTCGTTAAGCAAGCGATGGATGAATGGATCGTTATACGAGTCAGAAAAAAACGAAATGTTTGCATTAATTGTCTAATCCTCATTCATGAAGCTCTGTGCCTGTTTGGAAGGTGTTAGTTTTACATTTGACGTCTGTCCAGATGTGTAGCAGTGACCGCAGCCCGAGTCAGTATCTATAATGTTTCATCAGCACATATTATAATGCATCATATAAACCATATAGTATGAAGTCATGTCTTGCTTTGTAAAGTGTTTAATATGTGACTGCATGTACTTGTAAGCATTTATTTATTTAAGACTTTCCCGTCATTGTGATGCATTATGAACGCGACATAGCACGATAAAGGATAAATATAAATACATATATAATTTTTTTTTTATTATTATTATTATTTCTTTTTAAACGTATGACTATTACTCTACTACATTTCTAAGACAAATATTTTATATACTTTTTGACTCCACTACGTTTTTATGAAGGTTACGGTGCCCTTAAGCATAACTATTAAAAACCACAGATGAATTTTCTTTTTGCTGTGTTCATCACAGGAGAAAACCCGTCATAGTAAATTAACTCCTGCGTACCTGGAACATGTCTGAATAAAACGGTCATAAGCACTTAAAGCACGATCATGTGGCATTGCGATAAAAGTCTCCCTGATGTATAAAAATGTTATAGCCTATTATAAATTTAGTTTAGAGTCTAGAGCTTTATCACATTATGTACCAGACATCATAACACCTGGCACAAATATTTAGCGTTTCAGTTGCTGTAATGCACCTGTACAGTAGTGTGCTACCTTTGCATATTACAAATGTAGTACATTATTCTTATACTGTTTGACCATTATTACATGCCTGCTGAGTATTCTATACTTTTATATAGTGCAGCGGTATGAGTATACATATGTAGCCAGAGTTCAGTGCACTGTATGTGATATCATGCACTGTATGTGATATCAAGAGACCTGTGTGATGATTGCGATCATTTCATCCCGTTCCTACCACAAAGGGAATGTGAAAGCAGTTAATCCTAGTACAAATCTGTGTAAATGTTGGATAAAAAAAAAAACATATTAATACAGGATGTGTGTATCAGTGTTGGTGTAAAAGCTGTGAAAGGCCATATTTGACATGGAGTTGATTGTCGAGAATGTTGCTTATTTGTATTCTAGGTGGCATCTTGGAAGCGTTAAAATGATCAAATGAATTCTGAAGTTTGCTTCTTTTTTTTTTTGGTAGTTTAAAAGGTGTTTCAGCATGTAATTATGTGCGAATTATACAACTGAACATGCCTATAATAACTCTCTCTCTCTCTCTCTCTCTCTCTCTCTCTCTCTCTCTCTGTTATAGGTGATTCATCCCAAGTGGGTAAGTCAACACTTTTTTTAATCCCTTTCTTTTTTAATCGCCTTGTGAAACATCACACTGAGATTCTGAAGGTCGTGTTCTTGGCAATGATGTCGACTCAAGTTGACGCAAGCTGCAATGATTGTGGGGTTTACACAGCGCGCGCGCACACACACACACACACACACACACACACACACACACACTTAATCAGTTGCCCCATTCTGCTGTTATAAGCACTTTGGCATTGCACCACACACAACCTGGTAGATTAAAATTGTACCCTAACAAGGCAAATGTATGTGTATAATTATTATAAACACACACACACTTTTTTTCCTTCATCTTCCTTTGGACAACATTTAAGGATGAAATCCTAATCTTAATTATTGCAGATAGTATATGCTCAGCGATTTAAAAAAAAAAAAAAAAAAAGTTGAAT
The DNA here is from genome assembly GCA_025674565.1 of Synodontis membranacea. Taxonomy (NCBI): domain Eukaryota; kingdom Metazoa; phylum Chordata; class Actinopteri; order Siluriformes; family Mochokidae; genus Synodontis; species Synodontis membranacea. Next base: position 4,493,169 of record JAOVYU010000039.1, on the reverse strand, counting down.
TAAAATGTAAAGAAAAGAAAATGCATGTGGTGAATGGTCATGTGACTGTATGGCAATGTAGTACGGGCACACCGCTGGTCCCAGGTCAGAAGGGTGTGGCACCCCGGGCCTGGATACATGCAGCGATACGGTGCGGAGTCACTACTAATGATGATAATACATATTTATTTATATAACACATGAGAAAAGTCAAATTTTTTGGAAATGAACCGAAATGTTTTTTGTTCAGATAAAATTTGAGGAAAAAAAGAGAAAAAACTTTTTTTTTTTTTTTTTTTTTTTTTTTTTTTGGGTGTAAAGAGCCTAGAGCATTACCACTCCATGATCTAAAACATGTTAAAGTGTTAGCTTAGGATCTCTTGATGCTCTTGAGGATCAGCCAGGAGATTCGCTAAAACTCTGAAGTCGGAGCTGACGCGTACTCTGTGTGCTAGCCGGATTTCGATCCTGAAGCCGTTTCTTGGTTACACCGGGAGTAATTCACGAACTCCACTGAGCCGTCTCCCAGCAACAGTTTTAAGAGCCAGTGATGGAGACATGGGGTTACCGAGTTCTTCCACTTATCACCGGAATACAGAGAGCACAATTTCTAATGACAGGGATTAAGCAAATGGGAGGGATCAAGCAATTTTCCCTCATCTTTCCTTTTTTACTTTCTGTTCTGTTCTTCTTTTTGGCTTCTATGGAGATTTTTTCTTTTTTTCCTCTTTTTTTTTTTTTTTCCTCCAGGGCAAAAATGTTTTTGTGTAGATACAAGCGGAGAAAAAGTTCAGCTCTATAAAGTATGCATTATGCATGTGATCAGGTTTAGCAGGTACCGGTCTGATCCTAAAGCCTTACCTGGGATTTATCAGGTACACGGAGGTGATGTGATCTACATCTAAAGCTGCTTACTAGAGTGGCTTAGGAAAGAAAGAGAGAGGGATGTGGCACTCTGAAATCAAACGTCAGACTCACCTTCACGGCGATTAGTTAATAGCGGTACGTGAAGTTGATGCGTACTGAACTGTGGCTAGCTAACACTCTAAAATATCACGGCTATCAAGCATTTATTGTTGCGAGGTCACAAAAGACATCTAGCGCTCCCGCATTCCTTCGTCGTCAGCATCAAGTCTCTATTTACTTTGGAAAGGTTAGCTAAAATGATGGAAAGAAATTGCGTCCAAGCATTGGCAGCGGCTTTCGACATGGGAATTGGCATAGCTTCGAACAGGGACTGGGTGCATGAGATAAACCAAGCAGATCATAAATACCTGGGTTGTCGGCGACAGCCAGGAACGGTTTCTCCTCCGCCACTGTCGACGGTGATGATATCGTCCCGCCCCCTTCTTGATTTTGATTGGTCGGTGAGAGAGAAGAGACATTACTGAACTCTGCAGGGTTCCAAAAGTCAAACTAATTTTAAAGAAGCTGTACGGCAAAGATGAGGATGTTGAGCGCTGTCCACTCTGAACGGCGTAGGATTGGTATAGGAAATGTTATATAGTGTAGTCACACAGAATGTGGTAAAATGTTATGGAATGAAATATGTTATCGTTACGCAAAGTAATAGTGTAATATATCGTTATATGAGGTTATGTAACATTTGCAATTTTTATATCATGTCACATAGTCTAAGAGCACCGTGACGTGGAATGGAATGATGTAAATATCATAACAGTAATGTTAGACAGCGTAATCGTGTAATATGTTGTAACATACCACAGTGTGACATGACGTAAACATCATAAACCCAATGTTGTGCAATATAGTATCATGGTCAGTAGATGGCATGGTATTCAGTTCAATTAAATTTTTTTTTAACATTGTCACAAAGCAGCTTTACAGAAATATGTCAGTTCCAGTTATACTTTTTAAACATATCTCATATGAATTACATAAATGTCATAAATGCCAAAGTTATTCAGTATAACAATGTTACACAGTATAATCCCATAATGTAAAAAACATCCTAAACAGTGTTACACGGTATAACATCTCACAACATAAACATCAAACCACAAAGTATTACAACATCCCACAACATAATAAACATTATAAACAATGTTACACCGTATACCAACGTCCCAGAACATGATGAATGTCACTGTGTTTAACATCGTGATATGTTGTGTTATGACATGACACAAACTTCATAAATACTGTATAATGTTGCGCAGTATAATGAAATGAATTATGGTGACATCACAACATGCTGTGGCATGAGACGGTCACTATAAACATAACTTGCTACGCAGCATAATAACATATAACAATTTATATGTAATGTTGCACAGCATGATATAATGCGTTATTGTGCGATGACCGTATGACGGGACGTAACCGAGCAATAACGTCTTGTTGCTAAATGTCATGACTATGCATTGTGATAACGTTTACTGTACACAGTGCAAGGACATACTGTAGTCTGTTTTTAACCATGACATGACCATGTACAGTATTATAGGATTATAACAAAAGTAATAAACATATTACACATTATACAGCATGTTACACAGCATCAAATTATTATTATTATTACACAATCTTGTATAGCTACATAACACAGAACATGCATCATGAACAGAATGCTATACAATGTAATAATGTAATGCTTTCTTATTTATTAATGATGACATCGTGTCATGACGTAAACATCGTACTGTAAATGTAATTTTACACCGCATAATAATGTAAGGTATCGTAACACGTATCATGACATCAAACATCATAACGAGTCCAATGTTATATCTGCGGCACTTTGGGTGCTGGATGAAACAGTATGTCAAATTATGAAGGGTGAAGTTTGTGAGGCCGGCTGGCACGATATGATTTTAATAATGAAACTGGTGGCAATATTTTATTTATTGGAGTCACCTTGCAGATAGACTCGGGAGAGCGGTGCAGATGAGAGACAGGTGACTTGTAAAAGTAGTGGATCGTGCACGTGTGTGTGTGTGTGTGTGTGTGTGTGTGTGTGTGTGAGAGATGAAGCGAGCACCAATTTTATCCTACATGGTTTTATAATTAATTGGTCACGGCAGGCATGGGGATGATGAAGTATATATTTATGATTGTATTTAAATAATTTCTCGATTTATGGAATATGAAAGGGCATCAGTGAGATTATTAGAATAGTTCCCAGAGTCCTATGATCAAAGATGTCCACTTGATGATTCTTCCACCATGCTCCTTGCAAGAGTGCACAAAGAGAGAGAGAGAGAGAGAGAGAGAGAGAGAGAGAGAGAGAGAGAGAGAGAGAGAGGGAGTATGAAAATGAAAAGAAGAGATCATCTGCCTCCTTCTGTCATTCCTAACCCTCTCGTTCCTTTTTGCCTGGTGTGATCAGCAGGATGAGGGACGGGGCTTCGTTTTCTCCTTGCTTCAAGTCCACTATTTCTTTTCCATGCATGAGGAGAGAGAATAGTGAGCAGAGGCCATGGAGTAGCATATGTATTTTATTTTATTAAACTGATGGCCTCAGGTGGCATGCCAACGAGAGCGAGGCATTTGTAGAAGCCGGAGGAAATATTATTTTTATTATTATTTTATTTTATTTTTTATTTTTTTGAAAAATGAATGACATCTCTATGACTCATCTTCCACCACTGCGTAGATGAATTTGGTGAAGGTTCTGTTCCTGTTGACTCAGACGCTTAACTTCGCCGATCATTGATCAGACAGAAAGACTGAAAGATGGCACAAGGGGCGCCATTTGTTTTGAGAGATTTCATTTTTTTTTTTCAAATGACACACAATAACACCTAGAAGCTTTTGTTCTTGCTCTCACATGTCACCTTTTTATCATTTTTCATCCTTTTTCTTCTCTCATTCCTGCTTCATCTCATACCTCCCCTCTCTCTCCGCTCAGCCGGGTTATGGTGGTGTGAATAAAGAAAAAGAAAACCACAATAGTTCCACGTGCACTCACCGGGGAGTGGTTTAGCATTAGTACAGGAGATTAAAAGTACTTAAACGGTTTAACAGCATTGGGAGCTGATAGTGTTTCCTGAATATTAATTAGAATTAAACTGCTCTCTGTTAGTCATGTTTATACACAGTGGACCTGACGGACAGCATGAACTTAGTGCAGAAATAGAAATACATGTGACAATAATTAAGGATATAACAAAAAACAAAAAAAAAGGTCCTTAAATATTTACAGACTGGTTTTGTCTTCTGCTGCATGTCTGCTTTATTTAATACCGAAAACCGTTAGGAGAGAAAAAAAACCCTTTATTTAGACTTTCCACTGAAGTCCCTCAAGGCTCAGTGCTCGGTTCTTTCTTCTTTTCTTTCTGCATGCTTTCTCAGTGAGATTATACCATTTTACAGATTTTCATACCACTTTCTAAAGCACATCCTTAGAAGTGCACATATATTCGCAGAAGCGCACTTTAAGACATTGTCTAAATGATTTAGAGATGCGGGGAAAAACATCATTGATTACAAGGTTGTGAAAAACAAAATCTCGCACACTTTATTAATGTGAATAAAGGTCGCAGATATGAACATAAATAAATAATCTCTCTTTTTGTATCTCTCTCTCACTCACCCCCCGTCCCCCCCAAATTCTGGAGAACGTAAACAAACCTGTCTTGTGCTGAGAAACTTTACAAACCACCATAACTCTTGCAAAGCTTCCAAATTAATGGACATGCTTTGCCAAGGCAAGGACACCAACGACGACACCTCCGTCTCGTCCCCTTCCCTTCGTCCTCTTATTGGCTGGAATACCCCTGCAGTTGCGGAGTTGTTATGGCTCAGTTACAAAGAAAGTCACTTTCTTTGTTTCCCTGTTTACAAGCTGACCGTGCGGAGATATTTGCTGAATTTGACAGAGTGTATTGGATTAGAACGGATGACGGCACCATTTAAATAAACGTCTCCTAACAAAAAACTTCACGACACTGGCGATTTTTCTTTGTTAAACAACAAATCCACTTGTTATTAGTCTTAGTTTATGCAGGGCACGCAAATCTTTACAGGTCCCTGTGTAATAGCTGTTACGATGGAAACAATAACATATTAGGAAGCTTTAATATAAACCTAGGCACAAATTACGCCCAGAATTCAACATTGCTGCGGTTGATGTACTTGGTAATGTGTATGCATTCATTTGAAAAATAAACCAAAAGAACAAAAAACATCTTACCTTGACAGTGCAAAGACTCTGATTATGATGGTGTTATTATAAATGATGTATAAATTTGCATAATGTGCATAATTTATTATATCCATCTCCTCTGATAGAAACAAATAGTCACCGGTCTTGCTTTGATTGTTGCAACGCGTTCAGAAGATAAACGGCATCTCAAGCTCTAATCATGCCTTCTTCAAGCCAGATTTCCTCACAACGATTAAAATGTCAGATCAGGTGTCAGTATGTTCGCTGGCGTAGCCTTTCTCTGATCACTGCATCATCAATACCTGTTTGGAAATAGAGCAGGAGATGATGTGGAAATGTTAACAGGGCTGATGATTAGTTTGCCTCCGGAAATGTTAATGTGATTAGACTATTATCTTCATCAGCTTATTGACGTTCTGCCGACGCCGCGATTGCGCCGAACCTCCTCGGAGCGGGCGCGCCACTGGAGCCACGTGTCAATTTTATTTGATCGCGTTTCTCTGAAAGTGAGGCAGAGATTACTGTGTAATCGCTTCCTGCCAGCATGATTTCCGTAAGTGCTAGCATTTGTTCGAGGTTTGGCTTAAAATAACATGCGACATGCATTTCGTATTCCTGCCATTGTTCTTTTTCTCCGAGAAGCTTCTGCGCTGTGTATATTGATCGCCAGTTGGAGGTCAGAGGTTGCCAAATTGACATCAAGCAGGCTTTTGTGTTGTGCGCTTCTGTATGTGTATCAGTGTGCTACCCTTGTTTTTCCTTCATGGGCTTTTGTTCTCTGCCTGTGCATTAACCCCTGTAGATCGATTCTCAAGCCAATAAGCGTGATGTCCATGAATTATCTTGTCAAGGCGTCTATTGCTATGAGAGCTACTGCGGAGAAAAAGTTTTTCTTTTTTGGGGGGGTTGCACACGATTTTTTATTTATTTATTTGTTTCACAATTCAATTCTCATACAATCCTTAGCAATGCTAAAAATATGACATGCTGGACGAGATTAATAATAATAATAATAATAATTGTCTGGCACCTGGATTGTCTGACGCCATATTTAGATTTGGTTTGGCACATAGCCTAATTATTCCTGCATTCATGTGTAATTTTCAGATTTCTCAGTGTGACAGAAGAGATACAAAAACGAAAGCTTTAGCCAACGTTCCAGGCTATGGCTAGATAGCGAGCTAGTTCGCACAAGCTCTTTTTGAACGAAAATGATCTTTTAATAAACTCTACTTCCTCACCAGGATGAACTGTGCAATTCTGAAGCAGGTGGAAGTGAACTAGCCTGCAACTTCTAGCTAGCTAACGTAAACACAGCCAAGGAATCACGCGCTTGTTGCTTTTGTTATGCAGTCCAAAGTGTCTCGTACTGTATCTAACCAGCCAACATTAGCTAGTCAACTTGCTTCCGTCCCTGTGTGCGATACTGCCAGGGTTGAAGCTGAATTTATAAGCTGTTTATAAAAGTTTGTACATTGTGCAATTTGTATGACTCAGAAATAATGTATAACTTATGTGAAACAAGAAAAATGGTTGTCATTTTTTATCTTGCCGAACTGCTATTTTATGAAAACAGTTGTTTGGAAAAGTGGCATTGTTTTTGAATTTAGCTCAGCTACCGCTAGTTACATACAGTAGTAGCGTCATTGCTTTGTGACGTGATTGCATTTGTTTGACTCAAAATAACGTGAGCTGATTGTCAAAAAAAAAAAAAAAAAGTGTGATGCACTGATACCTTGTTAGGAAAATGGATTGTTACTGAAAATCATCACTAAAATATGTAGTTAAGCTTTTGTAGCGTCAGTACTTGTAGCTAGCCGCTCCTCGACACTTGATATGACAGATGATTCTGAAAACATCCCCTGAATCCATTCTCTTCTGACTGAATTACTCCTACGGGATTATCCAGGTGACTCATAGCAGCTCAGAAACATCATGTCTTTGAATATCTGTGTTAAATTTTCCACTTTGACTCACTCCGACCCAGCCTACGTTAGCTTCCACCTCCCTTCCGCTCTCTCTCTGTGTGCATCCGATAGACGATAAGAGATGTAGAGGACACCTTTAACCTTTCCCACCGCACGCGACACTCACTCAGAGTCAGCGACTCCGACTCGGAGGTAAAACTCACACACGAGTCACACACGTTATGCGTTTAGGTGTTAACCAGTGATAGTCACGGTTGTCGTTTGGCTGGAAAGTTCTAGAGACCCGGTTTGTTGTGAATGTATGCGTTTATTGGTTTGGCTGTTAAAAAGCCATGCAGGTGTGAAATGAGTGACCAGTGAAATGCAATCTGTTGCAGAAGAGAAGAAATGGCGTTGTAAAATAACACCCTCGTGTACTGCCTCTCTTGCATCCTCTCTTTCCTCCCTCTCTGGGAAGTGAAGCATGTCATTAAAGGAGACAGCTGTGCCTCCCTCAGCTTTCCCAGCTTCTCTCGTTTTCTCTTCCTCCATCTCTCTTCTCCATATCTCCACCACCTCCAGTCTTCCTTGCTCCTCTTCTTGACGCACTTCCAGTCCCTGCATGTATTATTTATTTTGCGGATGTTTCATTATTGGTTCTGATGCTGTTGGATAATCCAGAGGTGAAACGCGACGCTAGTATTTGTATCCGCTTAGCACGTCACACATCCATGTATGTGGTTTGTTGGCCAAAGTGGGCGTGGCCTAATGCACCCTGAATAGAATGGCAGTAAATCACAGCTCCACAAACTGTTATAGAACGGTCACGGTGGCCACCATTTGGTCAAGTACTGGTGCCCGAATGAATAAAAGAAAGAATCGTTGAATTGAATGCTTTGATTTAAAACAGTCAGTCATTCTACACAGTAGGATTGTAACACAATGGTCAGATTTGTATCTGTTAAGTGTATTTGAATTTAAAATAGAAGTGGGTGTGGCTTAAATTGGAAAAGATTTTTTTATTACTCTTTTATTAGTGATATGTGCTTGTGCATTTTTTTTTTTTTTTTCCCGTAATTGCTTACACCATTTTTTAACAAATTAAATTATATCTATTTCCCAAAATCCCACGATCCGGTCATTTGCATCCATGAAAGTAAAAAAAAAAAAAAAAAAGGACTCCAGCTCCTGTGACTTTCCAAAAAAACCCCAAAAGAAATCAAACCAAAAAATCCCACAAGAAATAGGGCAAATAGTGCTCCTCGTATTTGTACCTGTATTTGTATCTGACTGTTTTATCACTAATATAATATAAATGTTGATGTGGTTGGATTCATTTGATTTCGCATGCATTCATTTGCAAAACAGATTACAAAACCCAAATCCCACCCCTAACACCAACCCTAATTCAAACTGACTTACGTGAGTATGGACTTATATGATCCAATTTTCCAGGTCTTTTATTTGTTCATATCATTTATATTCCCCTTATAGTTTATAGTGCTTTTTTTTTTTTTTTTTTTACATTTGTGCTTTGTGCATATTATTTCACATCATTTTACATTTTTAAATTCCCCATCCACCTGTGCTTGCTGAAATCGTACCGAATGACTATAAAAGAGCAGATGTTGCTAATTTAATGTATGACTTTAACCGTTATTCTCTACCGCGAATGCGTTTGCTCTTCAGGTACAGCGTTATGGTGCAAATTAGTTGAGAAACGGTGTCGATAATAACAGAAAACAATTCAGTTCAAGTACTTGTAAGCACGCGGAAAGAAAATAGCAGAATGGCAAAAATGCATCACATCGTGTTTGAAGTGGACGAATTTCACGCTCACGGAAAGTGAAGTCTCACGGCGCTGAATGAGATTTTTTTTTTTTTTTATCCATATATTAAGGTGCACTTGAATGCAGGGCGGACTTCAGCCGACTTTAGGCTCAGTTTATCACAGACTGCAGTTGTGTGTTTGTACAGTAACTAGCAGTTATTTGTGCTGGCGTTCACATAGCGGCACCATAGCGGTTACCACGACTAAAGGGGGAAAATGTGTGCTCCGCTTGGCCTGAAAATGAACAAGGTCATTAGTACACTCTCCCTCCTTTATCACAGTCTGGAGAAGAGAGGGCAGAGATTGAGGAAAAGGAGGACGGCGGATAGAGCGAGAGACTGCAAAAAGTGTCGAGTAAGAGAGATACTTATAGAGGGATTGCTTTGACCTTATTGTGTTCCTCTGAATTATCCATCAAACCACTTTTCTTCTCTAATCACACTCCGCAACATCACCACCGGCTGTAGAACTATAGAACATCGCAGATCTTAATTCAATTACCTACAATTATTTCTGATTTGCACTGGCGGAGTTCCAATTATTCAAACACTTTGTGAAATCAGGACTAAATGCTTAGGGTTAAATATTTTCTTTTCTTTTCTGTAAGATAACGTTAAAATCACCTGCCTAATATTGTGTATGTTCCCCCAATGGTGCTACCAGAAGAGCTCTGACCCGTCGAGGCATGGACTCCACAAGACCCTTGAAGCAGATCCTTTAAGTTGCAAGGCGGGGCCTCGGTGGTTTCGACTTGTTTGTCCAGCTCATCCCACAGATGCTCGATGGAATTGAGCTCTGGGGAATTCGGAGACGGAGTCAGCACCTTGTCACGGAGTCAGCCCTGTAGCATGTCCCACAAACCATTCGTGAACAATTTTTGCATTGTGGCAGGGTGTGTATAATCCTAATGAATGATGCAACTGGGATTAGCTAATACCGTCGACATGAAGGGATGTACTTGGTCAGTGACATCCACATGAATGCCAGGACCCAAGGTTTCCCAGCAGAACATTGCCCAGACCATCATAATGCCTTTGCCAGTTTGCCTTCCTCTCTTAGTTCATCCTGGTGCCATCTCTTCTCCAGCTACGTGACGCACACACACACCCAGTTGATGTAAAACAAAACGTGATTCATCACACCAGGCCACCTTCTTAAATTGCTCTAGGGTCTAGTTCTGATGCTCACATGCCCATTGTAGGCTCTTTAAGCAGTGGACAGGGGTCAGCATGGGCATTCTACGCAACCTCATTATGCAGCAAACTTTTCTATCATATTTCTATCATATCCA
>JAOVYU010000039.1:4402255-4412371 GCA_025674565.1 Synodontis membranacea | reverse complement strand
ATATATACACACACACACACACACACACATACACACACTAATGCTGCAGTTTAGGTTGAATTTTAATTTAGGATCAATCGATTTATATAGAGCTTGAATCTTTTATCTGAAAATATTTTGTAAAAGCATTATTGATTATATTAAGTAATATTTTGCATCTGTATATGTCGATTTCTTACTGCCTGACATCAGATTCATAACATGACCTTGCCTCCTATTATCAGTTTCCCTAACAGAAAACGTTTTACCTGGCCTTATTATTCCAGCATGCAAGCGAATTTCCTTGAAATTCTTTGGACAATCAGCTACAGTACATAACATCCAGTTATGTATGTATATGTAAATGTATATACATATTTAATGTGCATGTATATACATTAAGCGTATACAGTATATCTACATGATTGCAACTCTCTTTTTTTTCTTTTCCGTTATTGGACAAGAAACCGCTAAAACAAATAACGACTACATCTGATCTAGTTAAAGTAAAGAAAAAAAAGCGGGAAAAAAAGAAGTTACAGGGAGAGAACTTTTCTTTTTACAGTTGATTGCGCTCATTTGCACACAGCATGAGGTTTAATCAGTAGGTCCGTTGGTGGAAAAAAATGTATTTGTGCTTTATGTGCTTTATTCTGTAAGAGAACCTCTATTAGAAATGCAATTATTGTGCTTTGAGATATATAAGCAATGGCTCGAATAGTTTTAGCAGCACTTAGAATGCCTAGTGTTAACTGTAATAACAAAAGTCTTTCCCTTTTTCTTCTATTTTTCTTTAACTTAAACATGCCATTTAAAATTCACTGTATTATTTTGTATTTTTTTTTTATCATTATATGCATTTTTATTATTATTATTATTTTTTTTCATTGTGTGATTTTGTATGGATTCATTGTGTGTTTAGCATGGACTCACTGAGTTTTATATTACCTTTACCCCATCTCTATCCTGGGAGGGTGTCTGTGTTGCCCAAGCCGAGGAAGTTCCGGCTTGCACGAGTGTTTGGATTCAAGTTCTTTGAGTTCATTTCTGTCACCTTGCCTTATAATTAACCCCCATAACCAACTAAACATCTGTGGAGCTTTATGTTCTTTCCTGGTGCAGTGGTGTGTTCTGTAGTTTGATTTCGACACCCTTCTCCCATTGCTACTGAGTGGTTTTAGTTGACCTTTTCTTTGGTGTGAAGACCCTCCGAACTGCATGGCTTTTTCGTCACCATACTAGCATTTTATTATTATTATTTATTTTATTTATTATTTTTTTGAATGGATTGCTTTCTTTTGTTGTTAACAACAACAAACCCCTTATCACCGAACAACTTGAGATTTCTGACAAACCCGATCTGATTTTCAAATCAAATCGTAGAGGATTTCTCCAATTGACTATTCCAGTTGTGTTTCTTCTAATTTTTTACTAAATTCACTAAAACCTAAATCTGTTACTAATACAACTGTTTGAACCAGACCTTTGTTATAACTGTACTAACAACCATTTTTGTGTCTGACTCTCCCTTACTTACTAAAGTACTAACCGATTTCCCTCATCCCTTAACCCAGTACCTCAACACTTATTACATATCTCCCCATTTAAAAATTTGCCCTTGGCCCCGTATATTGTTCACTTCCTTCCCTTCTCAGAGCCCCTAGTTTTATTATCATGTTTCACTTGGCCAGTTCAGTCTGCTGGATTTTTTATTTTTATATATATATATTTTTTTTACTTTGGAATGATGTTGGAATCACACTTTACTTGGCTCTGGAGTACCATCTGTCTTTCTTAAGTCTGTTGAGAAACTGCGGATTGTCATCAAGCTGCCAGCCACCTGTCCAAAGATTCATGGCTAAAAATGGTCCTGCCACCACTCTATGCCAATTTACACCACTTTATACATCCAAGGTACACCAATGTACACTGATTTATGCTAACGTACACTAACGTATACCAGTTTACGCCAAGATATACCAATGTACGGTGATGTAAACTAATGTACACTGATTTATGCTGTTATACACTAATGTATACTAATGTACACCAAAGTACACTGACGTATACTGATATACACCAGCGTATGCCGACGTTCTCTGACGTTCACCAACGTACTCTGATGTATGCCAATGCATGCTGCTTCCTGTAAGCAACGTGATTTATCATATAGCCTTTTTTTTTTTTACCCAACTGGATGGGCAATGGTAAGTCGAATGGATGCAGAGTGAGAATGAATTCAAAACGTATCCACGGGGTTAGATAAGATGGATTTAATTTAATTAGTACTATATTGGTGGAACGACTGGAGTTTAAAGCTCTATGGACAGGTATCAGTACAGAATTGAGGACTTTGTGGATACAGTACCATTCCATTTGTTTTTGTTATAGATCTCATATAGTACAGTATCTTTTTTTTTTATGATCCAGGGATAGACAAATCAATAGCTAAGGTGCTCAGTAGCACTACATGTTCCGAATCTCATCACGCTCTAAGCTATACAGTACATATCAGCCAAGGCGCTGTCTGGCAGACAGTACAATGATTTCTAGGATTAATTAGCCTGTGCGGCTGACGCAATCTTTTCTGCGTGCGTATGTGCATGTGTACAGTATATAAACTATCCATTGAAACCTGAACGAGCAAGATGTTGGGTACCTGCTGGAAGGTATCTTTGATTTGCTCTCAAAGAATATGCCACTTCTTTGGATGCGAGTGGGCGGTCAGAATTTCTCCAGCATATAAATGAAAACAGCACCTGAGGCAAGTTACACTGTATCTGACTTTGGTGAGCTTTACAGTTCTGAAACCTGCCTGGAGAGAGATAAGACGACTGTGGACATGATTTGGGAACGATCCCCCTTACGGGGGAAGAGGTTTGTTTCAAATTTATATAGGTGCTTTCACATTTTCAGCATTTTGTCTGTTTGAATCACACCCTGGTGTGGTTTCCTCTTTGGTCCAGTTCTTTAGGCAGGTAATAATATATTGGTGTAATCACACCTGGGCAAAAAAACACATCCGAACCACAAACAGTGCACAAACCTAAAGTGATCAAATTTGCTTCGTACGTTCATAAAAGAGCAAACAAGCGAATAGGTGGGAAAGTGCATTAAGAAAACAGAATTAAAAGCAGTACCTGTATTTACAGAATGACAAATCTGAAGTCTGAAGTTAAGACCTCTAATGTAAATGGTGTTTCAGGGGTCCATTAGACATTCTTCCAAAACATGTACAATATGCAAGAAGTATTGCATTTTCATTCTGGAGTACAGGCTTGGCAGGCAGTCATTTTTAAAATGCTAATCTTCTCCTTTCGCTCAGCATGATCAAAAGTGAACGAGTGTAAGAGATTTATAAAATGCTTTGTGTGTGTGTGTGTGTATGGGGGGTGTAGCATTTCTGGAGTTCAATAAAAACAGATAGATTTTCTCTTTGATTCAGTGGGCTGAAGCCATATGCTTTCTTTTTTTTCTTTTTTTTTTTTTATATCTCCCATCGCTTAACTGGAATATGTTATCGGCCGGCTGGTCTGCTAAAATGAAACGTTTTGCCGTCTGGCTCATTTTGGACACTCTTGACAACGTTATGATTACTGCGAAAGCAGTTAGTCAGTCACAGGCTATTCGAGAGTAAAAGAATGGCCTGTCAACTCACTTTTAATATATATAAAGTAGGTTCTGCAAACTTGCTGAGACCAATGCATCAATATAAAATAATTACCCCAGAAGTGACAGGAGATCAATTTCCCCATATATATCAGAATGGGCTCATGACAGCAAGATGGAGAATTTTAGTCCGGCTTTTTTTCTTTTCCTTTTTTTTTTAATGCCGTGCGCCTCTGCGGTTTCTTCCAGCAGATCTATGAGGGACTAGGGAGGAATTATATGACTAGGTTTCTGCAGCTGTACTGTAGGTCTGTGCTATTAGGATTCAAACTAGATGAAATGGAAGGAGTGGGTGAGGAGAGGAGTGGAGAAGAGTGGGAGAAAATTAAGTAAGGCAAGACGAAGCAAAAATAAGTGCAAGAACAACTTATGGTAGGAGGGAGAGAGAGAGAGAGAGCTGAAGTGAAAGAATCTCTGATTTCAGTATTGGGAAACTGAAGACTCATCAGTATTTCCTTGCACAGTGTTTCCTTCTCAGTCTCTTTTTCTTCGTTCTTTCTTTCTGTTTCTCTCCTTTTCCGTTCTTTGCCTGAGTCACGTAGTCAAAATGTATTATCTATTTGGTAGATGAACATGAACGTCTATTTGGTAGACGGAAAATGTTCATCAACCTGTCAATTACATCATGATAATTTTTTACGCGTCATAGTTTTTGTCTTCAGCAAAACTGTCTGTTAACCCAAACGTTACATCAACTAGACATCAACACTGAAAAAAGCAATCTTTGTCAGCTTATATGTCTGTTTACGTAGGTTTATGTCAGTTGAAGGACTTATTTGTGTCAAGTAGCCATACAGTATTAACATCATGTCCTAAAGATATTTTATGGCTCAAACATATCACTCTATTTGAAGGCTGCCTATATTTAACCATCGAGACATTATATTACATACGTATACTTACAGAAGTTGAAATACAGTCATCGTTTACGTGGATGTCATGGCAATATTGGGCTTTCAGTTTTCTGGGGAAGAATTATTATACATTCTTTTTTGTAATATTTAAGTTTTAATTTTAGGTTTTGGGTTTTCTAAAATCAACACCAGATAAAAATGACACATATAGGATCCAAATATACATGCAGCACATCTAATATTTGGTTGTCCCTTAGCAAGTTTCACCTTGATCAGATGCTTTCGATAGACTTCTGGGTGGATAGTTGACTGCTCTTCTTGGCAGAATTGGTAGAGTTCAATTAAATTTGTGTTTCCTTGTACGGATCTGACATTTAAACACAATCGAACATATTTTCATTAGGGCTGAGAGCAGGACTTGTTTTAAGCTTAATGTTAGCTTAAGCTTAATGTTATCCATTCCACAACTAGCTTTGATGTGTGATTGGCTCATTGTCCTGTTGGAACACCCAGCTGTGTCCAAGTTTCAACTGTTTAGCGGATAGTTTGAGGTTATGCTGAAGAATTCTGAGGTTCTTCAAAAGTCTATCCACTGTGTGAAATGCACCAGTTCCATTTATTAGCAGAACAGCCCAGAGCATGATGCTACCACCACCATGCTTAACATTTGGTTCCTCTGGTCATTGTTGCTCAATCTTTGTCTCATCTGACCTTAAAACATTCCTCAGGAAGGCTTGTTTTGGTCCACGTGGTCAATTGTAAACTTTTGTTGAGTCAGAAGGCGTCAATCTTGGAGCAGAGGCTTCTTTCCTAGATGGCAGCCTCTCAGTCCATGGTGATGTAAAACTTGCTTGACTGTAGAAAGTGTTCCAGTTCATGGCAGGTCTGTGCCTTGATGGTTCCTGGTTTCGTTGATATTGGAAATCCAAAATTAATTTAAATTCCTGCACCATTTTTTTTTAAATTATTGTTTTCTATTAAAGATATACGGTTTATAATTATTCTTTGCCAGAAAAATAT
The DNA here is from genome assembly GCA_025674565.1 of Synodontis membranacea. Classification (NCBI taxonomy): domain Eukaryota; kingdom Metazoa; phylum Chordata; class Actinopteri; order Siluriformes; family Mochokidae; genus Synodontis; species Synodontis membranacea. The sequence goes on along the minus strand of JAOVYU010000039.1, from coordinate 4,406,849 downwards.
CAAACCCATAAGCCAGACAATTTAAATTCCTCAAAAGATTTGGCAATGAAATCTGCATTTATAACACTGTTATAATACATGTTATCATGTAAGCTTTCTAAGTCTGTCTTCTCAAGGTCATGAATCATGAATGTCATGAAAATGTGCTGTCATTAACACTAATATTATTCAAGATTAGCATAATAAATTGCACAAAAAAATCTTGAGCTGCCGACCCATAATGCTATTTGAGAGATTTTCTGAAGTCACCCCACAAGTTCTGGTATAAGCCTTTTAAAATTTCTAATAAGTGGTTTATGCAGTGCCTATGAATGCATTATAAAGCCCCTATGTACAGTAGGTACAAATCAAGCATAATCATGTATTTTTTTATTTTCCCAGAGTCAATAATTGACTTTTAAGCTTCATAGTCAAACATGCGATCCTCTAGCTGTACGACCATCATCCTCCATAGCAAAGGTTTGTTTTATGTATGCGGTTAAAATATAGCCATAAAATCTCCTGATTCTTTTCACCCAGATGTGATATTATGATGCAAGAACCTGAAACCCAAACTGAGCCTTGAAACTCTGCTGGAGTCTGCTTTGAGCATCCTATTATCTGCTGATGCATCCATTACTGTTTTTCCAGAAAGACTACCAGATGCTAAGAACAGTATAGTCCTAACTGTTGGGAAAAAAAAAAAAATGCAATATTTGTACTTAAGCAATTTCAGTGACCTTGACGTGAAATATTGTCCACATAATAAGACGCCGTCTAAATTCTGTCTGCTTAGGATGATTTGATTTAATTTGTTATTGTAGTTGTAAGTTGTAGCTTAATGTCTCTCCGCGGTGCTTAGAACGTACAGTATGTGTTGCCATTTGCCATAAGTGTTCTTTTATTCATTAGCATGATAATTGTTGTTTACGTGATTCCACATTGCTGCTTCAAACGCAGTATATAAATGGTTCATCGGCGGTGCGGGAAAGTTTTCTTGCTCCTCTTCAGGCGCTACGTATTAATTACTTTTATGTATCGCAAATTCGTAAACGGGTATCAGCAAATCAAAATTCTGCATGTCAGCCTTGAGGTACTATATACTAATGACAGCAGTTTTATGAAATGTCAATTCATAATAAAGCGTAAGTAGCATCTTTTTTTTTTTTTTTGGCCACACCCACTCAGAGGATATAGTCAGAATATCCTTAAATACCCATAACCATTGATTTATAAATGTACTGTAGCATGAAAGTTTGTCATTTTAATATAAAGATAAATACGTAGCAATATTTTGGATTAATTTAAAAAAATGGGTTACAAAAAGTTGCATGTTTTACAAATCTGTTTACGGATTTATGTTCATTCAAATTATGATTTCCTGGATGTCGAGCAGTTCTGCAACAAGGAAAATAAAATGCCGAATTTGTTGTTTGTGTACGGAAGCGAGCACTAACCTCCCTGTTCCCCCTTTTTCAGCTGGATCTCTTGCACAGGTGGCTGGCAGCTGGCTGACGTGCCCCTTGTTAACGATTCACACGTTCTAACGATGGAGGCCAGGCCACAAACAAGCTGTGCCAACATCATCAAAATGTCACCAGCATTGTGGTGGCTCTTTCCAAGCACAGGCGTAATTGCCAAGCAGTGTTTACCGCCTGGACCGTAAAGCCCTCGCCTCGACCGCACAGCAGACCGGAATCTAAAACCCGAAAAGTCTTATCTATGCAAGAATCGAGAGAACACGTGGGGTACATCATGATGTTATGTTCCCGACCATTCTTGCTTTGTGTTCACTAGAAGATAGCAAGTTTTCCCTTTCGCGTCACGAGTTACCGAACACGGCCGTTATATTCACGAGCGTTCTTGTATATTTACTGTATTAGTATTATGGTTCTCCAAGGACAGTTTGCATAACACAAAGAAAGTCGAAACTGCGCCCTTCCGTGCTTAAAGCGAACCCCTTCGGCTCAATCCGAGCTCCCTGTAGACTCTCTCACTTATAGCAGACATAAAAATGTGTTGCCCTGTTTCCGAGGGAAGTACGGCTGATGAAACCGAAATTGTATGAATGAAAATAAAGAAAAGAAACACTGGGGGAATAAAAAGTCCACAAGGAAGCTCAGCAGGAGTTTCTCTAAAGTGCAGCTGTTGAAGGCCCATCAAAACATCTCTTAAAAAACAAAACACCTCCTATTATGTGCGCGTATGATGCATTTCCATCTCCACGTTAGGGTGGATTGTTGTTTTCATACTTTGTCTGTGTATAAAAGGATCCCGTCTTGGTAAGTATAGTTACCTAGTACCAATCATTTCCTTAAGCTTCCTACCTTTAGCTTGTCTTGTGTTGAATCTCAGTAGAAAGTGGAACTTGAGATGAAGATAGTTGTACGTTGCTTGACTGATAGTACAGCGAGTTAATATTTTTTCATGCAAGTTTAACTGGAAGGTGTACTGTATAAGCAGGTTTAACTGCAAAGTACAAACATGTAATTAGGACTTGTTTGCCAAGGATTAGGCTTAGAAGTACTGTATGATGGAAAATGAGGGAAAAAAAAAAAATCCTTCCCAAAGAAGGAGTGAAAAAATACTGAAAATGCAAATACATTGGCACGTTTCAGCTGCTTCTAGCCAAGCAGCCGTATTTGATCCAACTGTGCTGATTTCTTCACAGCAGATGCCATATTAAACCCTGGAGCACTCAGTGCTTCCTCTGGCCAGCGCTATTAGGGTAATTAAACGCAAAATGCTATCTGGCTGCAAATCCTGCACAAACCAGGCCTTTGGCATTCGTGTGGGAGACGCGTTCACAGCAAAAACCCAATTACCAAAAACACAGAAATGCCTCCATTGACCAGCATTCTCTCCTCATTATTGAGCCAAGTCAAGGTCACAAATTCAATTAAATAAAGCTGTTCTGACACATCGGGAAATGGTGCTTCAACATGAAATTGAACTGCACTGAAGACTTCAAAGGAACACAACCTAGATGAGTTCTCTCTCTCTCTCTCTCTCTCTCTCTCTCTCTCTCTCTCTCTCTCTCTCTATCTCTTTCCAATTTTTTGGTATACAATAAAAGTTACACTTTTGTATAACACTTCCTATGAAGGTCATATTCATAAGGGATTATATGCAGCATTATAATTACTTGGGTAAAATGCATATTTTTATTATATATATATTTATTTATATTTTTTAAATAAAAGGTTGTATTTCTCTTTATTATGCATTATGGTTTGTTAACTTTCCATTTTAAACAATGTTTAATTATTCAATACGCTACAAAACTTTACAACATATCGAATTTTAAAACTTCACAACGTACTATAAAGCTTTGTTTTTTTTTTTTTTTTACAAACCCTTTATACTGTATAATTGCAGTGTACACTGGGCGCTGAGAACATGACCTATGAAAACATTCATACCGTTCATAAAAAAAAAAATAAAAAAATTGTGTCGTAAAAAAAGTTCCAATTTCCTGAAAATGGCTCTAGTGTTCTTCGTATTTTAAAGAAAAAAATTAGGATTTATACAAAAGTGCTCAGTTTCATTGTTCTTGATGTTATGAACACTGTATTGTATTTCATGCTAACAATTCATAATGCATAATGATAAATGAAGTATTTCCATAGATAACTGTATTGACGTGTATAATGCCTTATGACTGCATTACAGCATGAGTTTGCCACGCCTATGACATTTATAGAAATAATTAGAACTAATACGCTGATACTGTAAGTTAAACCTCCATATATTTATTTATATTATTTATTATTATAAAATATTTATGTAGTTTTCACAAAAGACATACAGCACGTAGGCACAATGTAGCCTTATAAACAAGAAAAGTTTGACAAATTTATTTAGTTGTGTAGATTAAGGGCCACTGCAGCTGTACTCTATAGAAACCTCCACTGCCCTGAGCGTCACCAAAACAAACGTTATGGAAACGATACAGGGTAGACGACTAATCCATTTCTAACCCCGGTTTAATGCAGCTTCTTCCTTTCCTCCATTTCTTCTTTCCTCTTTCTCTGGGGATCTCTTGCTCTCTCTCTCTTGCTCTCTCTCTCTCACGCTTTCTCTGATGGGCCGTGCCCAATAACAGGTGACCATATCAGTGGATGGCATTTTGACCACCACTGGTTACACCCAGGAGGACTATACCATGTTGGGATCAGATGATTTCTTCTACATTGGTGGGAGTCCCAACACCGCTGACCTTCCAGGATCACCAGTCAGCAACAACTTCATGGGCTGCCTTAAAGATGTAAGTGATAAATTTAAATAATTGGCTCGAATGATTCCTCGGACTATTGACTAAGGCATGGAGCTAGGGTCTGCGCAGTAGAGAGGGGATTCAGTCAGGTACACCAAATTACAAGATTACAATACAGTATGTCTTCCTTTAGTGTCAAATCATTTACAGTACATTTAACAGTGGTAGGTTACACCAAGCTGCTTGATAAACTCTACTACAATCTCAGCTACTTATGTAGTGAACAGACAGGATGCGATGCAGGTGCTGCCGCCCATCTCTACCGGCCAAGACTGTTAAATAAAATAATATTTTTAGAACTAATTTCTCAGGGGGAAATAATGTGCATAATAAGCATAG
>JAOVYU010000039.1:4389748-4400098 GCA_025674565.1 Synodontis membranacea | reverse complement strand
CTGTAGACTATATATTTTCCCTACTTCCATATTTTATTTAAAAAAAAAAAGCATGCTAAGACAAACTGCAAATGACATAAGTGGCTTGTTTCTTGCTTTCCCGCTATTATAAACATAAATTAATTGGGTTTGGGGGCTTCTGTTTATTTTACAATTTGCAAGTTGCTTGTGTATTACTTTCCACACCATTATCGTTTCTAAAGTTGTGCTGATGGGGCAGTAGGTCCTGACTGCTGTCCCCCTCTTTATTTTCAATTATTCAGATGGCGTGCACGTGCTTTTGTTTTAATTTAAAACTAATTCCAGTTTAGACGCTAAGCTAGATTCACCATCTTGACATGCAAATTAAAAATTGATTTCTTCGATTGGCTCCGGCCCCTGCGTACTCGTATGTGTCGCCTTGCCTGCGCCCACACAAACGCGCTCCCTGCCAAAATGAACTCTGTTTACAGAAGTACACTGCCTTTAATTAATCAGAAATGTGGCACTGAGGCAGCCACCTAGGTTTCACATATTTCACGCGGTTTATTAATAGCTCTGCTGGTCAGAGTGACACAAGAATACAGCCGAATGTAGCACGAGAAGTCATCTAGTCTATGTCTAGGTTGATTCTCATTATATCGTTTACTGTAAATGATAGTTGCTGATTTTGATCGTTGTGCAGTTCCGTCTTAAAGACGGTAGACGCTGATGAAATGATTTCCCGGTTACCAAGCGAGGGACACTTGGGACACGGAAGAGGTGTTTTTTTGATCCATTACCGAGTAGTTTGCAGGATTCTAGATTGAGACCAGACCATTAGAGAAAACTGTCCAGTAGAACGCTTGTTCTCAAGAGTCAACACTACACAGCTGATTCAGTGTTAATTAGCTGATGGTCTTGCGGTTCTCTAAAGCCCTGTGTTTGGGGAAACCGAGTGTACAGTCTCTTATGTATCGTAATTCTGCTGACTTGAGCCTGAATTCAGCCTCCTTGTGTTTCCTTAATTGTGTTCCAGCTTGACCAGGTACGACGTTTTAACGCCAGCCAGCCAAGAAAGTGTCAAGAAAGATATCAACAACGTGTCACTTAACTTGGCATTATATCAACTGGAAAGTCAAAATATAATGCGTATGACAGCTAATGTCTAGTCGAATAAACCTTATTAATAAATGTTTGAATAGCTTTATGTCTATCGTCCATATCAGTGTACCGACTCCAACCCAAGGTGGGCTAAACCTTTTTTTTTGTTTTTTTGCTTTTTTGCTACAATACCTCTAAAAACACAGAAAAAAAACTCCGCTAAGTCCATAATTTAACTCAACTAGAGAAGTATGTGTGTTATTTTTTTCCTTCTTTCTTTCTTTTTTTTATATGAACTCCTGTTCGTGCAGTTAATTATATATTTTTTTTAATGTGTACCTTCCTATGATATTTTCTAGCAAATTTCTTTGGTTCTACTTTCCAGTATAAAAAAAAAAAATCTAGCTGGACTTTAACTTAATTTAAACCTAATTTAAGCCCAATTTAAACCAACATGGCCTGGACTATGAAGTTACTAAAGTTAAATAAATAAACACAGTGAATGTATGTGGTCTTTCCACAAGTTTCATATCGGTCAGCTTGTGCCTGCATGAAAGTAAAAAGATAATGGCTTCCTGGTTACGTCCTGTAGGATCCAGTGCTTTATAGCAAGCAGTCAAATGGGTTTTCATTTGTATTTGGTATAGATGTCCATTGCAGAAATCTCCGTCCTCCATAGGTGCAGAAAACAATTAAGGGATGATGACTGTATTCCTAATGCTTTCGTGTACAGGTTTTTGTATAGTTTAGTGTTTAATGTGCACTAATGCAACCGAGTTGGCTAATTATGAACCTCCGTTACACAAATGAGGATAATTTCTGGTAAGGTTGCGCACTTAACCCGTCTAAGGCTGGATCGCATGTTCCCGCTGGAGTCTGATCAAACCGACTGAACTCGTCCAACAGCACTGACGCGGTCAATTCAAAGTTTTCCGAAGTTTTAAGAAGTCTGTATATGGTCATGCATGGATGGCCTCCGTCTTTGCTTCTTATTTGAAAGACTTGCTTATGCAAACAAGAATTCCCACTGAAGCAAGCCATTGTCTCTCCAATATAAATGGTCCCCTTCAAGCGTTGAATTATAATTAGGTATTATTTACAGTTAAGGCCTATGAGGATTAATAAGAGTTTTTTTTTTTTTTTTTTTTTATGACAGCAATAACTTTGTGCAAGACTTTGGGGAAAAAAAAAATCTCATTGTGTGTGGTCATGAATTTTTTTTTTTTTAAATAAATATGGAATAATAATCATCAATAAAGTTGAGTCACTGATCCATGCTGGGCCGCCCATATCATATAATTACGTTTATGACTTTCCATCTGCGGCAGTCATAAATCAGTGGTTCACTGTGATCTAATGATCTGTTTGTGATTCATAAGGCAGGCACTTTCATCCAGATTGGCTTACAATTGAGAGAGAGGATCCAAACCAAATATAAAGCTGAGTACTTTGAGGGTTTTGTCACAAATTTCCTCTCTGAGTGTGCGCTGTGGCACCCAGCTCGCGTCACAACCGCCAGCACGAATAGCACTTCTTTTGTCTCTCATGTTTGTTTACGTCATTGTGCGTTTTTATTAATATCACCACGTGCGATCGCTTCACGTGTCTTGCCTCCACACATGTCTTGTCATTGGTTTATTTCCAGATTGTGTCCTGAGCATTCTCACTTGTTTTTAATTCTTTTCTTGATCGGTTTGTCTTATTTATTTATTTTTTTTCCAGACTAGAATCACTGAGCCAAAGATTACAGTTTCTCCTTATAGACCTAGGAAGTTTAATGTAGCATCCCTTTAGTTACATTTACATTGTTTATTATACAGAACATTTTGCTCGTTTGTTACACTGTGTCTGGAAACTTAATAATTGTAAAGCTCTATTGTGTCATTTGCGTGTTTATATACAGACCTTAAATCCAAAAATTATACCTATAGAAAGCCCATGTTACATTCTGGAGAATGCTATTGAGCTTAAATACCCTCCCTGGGTACCCCAGCTCTGTTATCAGAAACCCTTCCTTATATTGTAACAAGTGAAATTCTGTTTACCGCCACCTACAGGTTGTATACAAGAACAACGACTTCAAGCTGGAGCTCTCCCGATTGGCCATCGAGCGTGACCCGAAGATCAGTCTCCACGGCGACCTGGTGTTCCGCTGCGAAGACGTAGCAGCACTCGACCCTGTGACCTTCGAGACGCCCGAGTCGTACATCGCCCTTCCACGCTGGGACACCAAAAAGACGAGTTCCATCTCGTTCGACTTCCGGACGACGGAACCCAGCGGCCTGCTTCTCTTCAGCCACGGCAAGCCACACGGCAACAAAGAGCAGCGTCATGGGCGCGAGCTGAAAACAGACTACTTTGCCATGGAGCTGCTGGACGGCTTCTTGTACCTGCTGATGGACATGGGCTCCGGTAGCATCAAGATCAAAGCCAGCAATAAGAAGGTCAATGACGGGGAGTGGTGTCACGTCGACTTTCAGAGGGAGGGGAGAAAAGGTGAGCATAGAGGAGATCTAGAGGGTATGGTAGGTGAGGAATGTGCATTTTATTGCTGCTTTTTTTTTTTTTTTTTTCACTTTTATGGTATGATTGCAGAAGTCTCACACACACATGGCTGCCTGACTCTAAATTACTTTTTAATAGACAATTAAAAGAGCATCATAACTCTCATGGATACATCCAGACAGGTGTGGGGATCTCTTCTGAGAGCCACTCGTGCTCATCTAACCACACATACACACTCTTATACTATTACACCTGCAACGTAATTAGCACATTTTCATGTTTTATGGTGCGCTAGTTCTCGAGTCCTGGACAGCGTTAAGGGGAAAAAAAAAAAAAGGAAAACCTTTTGGGATAGTGCACTGACGTAAATTAAACATGCTGTTGTCAGCCATATTGCGTGTGACATTATGCTCAGGCTGGAAAGAAGGTATGGCAATGTGGAAAAACAAAACAACATTAAGAAAACTAGAAATAAATTTGAACCGCGATTATATGAGACACGTCGTTACTTGCCTAGTTATAAGTGATGAGTTATAAGGAAATTACTTTTTTTTTTGAGAATGTTTCACAGTAAAATTCCTTACCAAATTATGACGTGACATTTTTCAACATATTAAAAATAGTCACTCTCATAAATTTGGCCAGATATGTTTCATTTGTGCTGAATAATTAATGAACTGTCCCACAAATTTGCGGGATAATCACATTAAAAAGAATAATGAATTAAATAAATTCCAAAAAAAAAAACCCTCACATCCAGTTTAATCCCAATTTAGCCAAATTCATGGAACGGTATAATTACATAGTAATACAAATAAATTGACACTTTTAGACTCTTAGTTGCGTAATGATTCCTTTACATATTGACCAACTGCTAATCTGCTTTTATTATTTATTTATTTATTTATTTTTTGGGATGTCAGTTACTTGGGACGTGGGATTTCTCTTCTTTCTGTACTGCTCTCTCTTCTTTCCCAGGTTCCATTTCGGTGAACAGTCGCACCATGCCCTTTAACTCCAACGAGGGCAGTGAGATCCTCGATCTAGACAGCGATATGTATCTAGGTGGGCTTCCCGAATCTCGCCAGGACCTCATCCTTCCTCCTGAGGTGTGGACGGCTTTGCTCAACTATGGCTATGTGGGTTGCGTGCGCGACCTCTTCATCGATGGAAAGAGCCGTGATGTCCGCCGCTTGGCTGAGATCCAGAGCGCTCTAGGGGTCAGCAGCTTCTGCACCCGCGAGCTCCAGAAGAGGTGCAGCAGCACCCCGTGTGGAAATGGAGGACTCTGCAAGGAGGGCTGGAACCGGTACATCTGTGACTGCACGGGCACCGGCTACCTGGGCAGCAACTGTGAGATAGGTGTGGACTTCTTTAAATGTCTTTGCTTATTTTATCTGCTCATAGACAGATGCGTTAAAGTATTAAGCATTGGATTTGTGATTGGAGTAAGTATGTATTCTAGAAAATGGACTCTATTACTTTCAGTGAAACAGATGGCAGTAGTTCGTATAGCTGATAGATTAATAAAGGTGGAAGATTTTTCTTTACTGATGGCAAAAGCAGAAACTGGCTCTGCAACAAGACCTTCTTGACAAATAATAATTACTTTGATTGATGGTGTAATTGTGAAAACTAATTGTGAATAATACTGATTCGGTTCGGAACAGGAACTTTACCGTGCGGGTGAATCTGGCGCACGCTGCCTTCAGTAGCATGCTCGTCCGTCAGAACATACTGCCACTTCATTTACAATGTACAAAATCATGCATGTACGCATCAAGAGCTTCAGTAACTGTTCAAGTCAAACACAACTCAGTGTCTTCAGTTGTCGTTGGTGCCAGTCAGCATTTCAGAAACTGCTGATCTGATGGGATTTTCACATGCAACAGTGTCTAGAGTTTTGCAAAGAATGGTGCGAAAAGCAAAAGACACCTGGTTAGCAGCAGTTCTGTGACCACGTGATATTTTTATAATACTTGCCTGTCCAGTTTTGGTGATTCTGTGCTCACTGTAGCCTCCGATTCTCGATGTGATTTTCTGCAGCCCATCTATCTTAAGGCTGTGCGTTCTGAAATGCTTTTACCTTGAGCATGATTACAGAGTGACATGAGTGGTTATTTTCGTGCAAAATTATTAATAATATTAGCTGACGTGTTTGGCTTATATTTACCTCGGCCAAGGAGGTCATAATTTTGGTACAATTTGTTTGTCCTTTTGGCTCTAAGCACGATTAAATTAAAATAAATAAAATGTTTGCCCAATTTTCATGATAATTTGTGGAAAGGTATAACATGGGCCAAGGAAGAACCCATTAAATTTTGAACTTAATTTTTCTTTTGCTACCACTGTGAGCATTGGGACTTGTTGGAAGTCTGCACACTCCAAGTGCCTTCCTAGTTATATTTCATACATTTATTTCAGGATATTAGAAACACCATTCCTATAACTTGTATCACTGGGCATAACATTTATAAGTCAGATTGGGAAAACCCATAAGGTACCACTGAAGCCAAATTGTAGTAAACAATCAGAGATTGGAGTTGAAGTATTATCATATTTATGTATTTGTTTTCCACGGCTCTTGAAAATGTATCTTTCCTGAAGGCACATAAAAGCAGAACGTGCGGTGCTGAATCTTTCCTGCGCGCCTTGTTCGCCAGCTAAAGCCGAACCCATACAGTACCTGCGCCTGTCGTTCGTCATTGTACCCTAGTACACTAGATTCAGACGTCCTGATATAGCGAAGGCAATGAAAGCAAAGAAATATCGGTTTGTCGATGTTTAGTAGCGTAATTAAGCTTAAAATCTTTCCGAGACTCAGCAACCAGAGTTGCTGAGAATTAAGAGACTAGATAAGCACGGACATTTGAAACTGTTTAATGCCGCAGGTGTTTCTAAATGAGGAGTATCCGTTGGATTGTTGAAGGCAGTTCATTAATCTACAGCGTCGGGAGAAAGAATTCGAGTGGCCGCGGCAGTGAGGAGAGCCGCTTCTTTGCCCGAGTACTCTTTTGTAGGCTTCTCTGGATCATGATTGATGATGTAGTGTTGGGTTTCGTCTCACTGTTCCACCAAATTAACATTATGAGAGAAATATGAAACCGCCATCACCACTCGTCCTTGATATTTAAATATTGAATTCAGCACTATTTGTGTAGTCCAAGCTACTGGCTGTTTTATTTGGAGAGGCAACCTAGCCGGCTAAAAATACAGCCGCAGTCATCAGAGAGGGCACTGAAGCGTCCTACCTAGCGCCGCTGCAAGACTTGTTAACAGACACACGGAGAATCTTTGGAACTGTATGGTACGGTGAGATACAGTCTCGCTTACTGGCAGGAAATATGGGGATTGGACCATCGTAAAGCAGCCCTGAAGGCAGCAGAGCGATGAGGCATTCCACGACCATCTGTGCGACTGTTCGAGGCACCAGCCGGTGCAAGATGGCCTGAGTATGGAGGGTGACAGCAGTCAGAGCCATGGAGCCCTGGAGCCCTGGCACCGCTGGCTTTGCAAGCCAAATTGGCTCGTGTATCTGAATTAGCAACATATCTCGCTTGACATCAAGAAGTATTGCTTTTTTAACCCTTTCATGTCTGAATTCACTGAGTTGGGTGAAATCACCGAGGTGCATTTGTTTTTGGTTTTTTTTCCTCCATAGCTTTTTATTACCCCAAACAAGACGTAAAACGTGTCCACTGTAGGATCCTGCACATTAGTGGTTCAGAATGGACTCCAGTAGTAGTAAGTGTTCTTAGTAGTAACAGGTGAAATCTTGTCCTCTTCTTCCTTTCATTTCTACAAATCAAAAGTGCAAACCCCATATTGGTTAACCCCCAAGCAAGACGTATAATAAATATATGCAAATATAGTAAAGTAAATGTACTGTATATTCCCTACTACACAGTTAATCAGATATTAGTTTTGTACCTCTATGTTTGTAGAATTAAAGAATTTTACAGGTATTCCAGAGGTCACAGGGTCATGTCCTCATTCGCCAATTTAGATTTACAATGTAATATGTCAGGGTAACAGATATTACTAAAGACAATGACTATTCAGCAGCACAGTTTGTCACAGTTAGTCTGGAGCAGGTATTTGTGAAGTATTGTGGTTTAAAACGATGCTTGACTATCCGTCCGCTGTAGTAAACACCATGCACTCTGAATTACATCATTCTATCAGCTAAGGTTGCTGCATGTGCCTAGATTTCTGTATTTTTACTTATGGAACGCCATTAAGGAGGCCATCGTGACATCTATATAGAGAAGCTCTCTTCTCCCATCTAGTGTTGTTTTTGAATATTGCCTCCCTCAAGAGTGTGTTCAATCAGTCTCATGGGTTACATTTATATATCATTTGTGCTAGAGTAACAGTTCCATTTTAAACCGTGTACCTCCTGTACCCTACCCCTCCCCTTACAGAAGCCGCAGTTTTGAGCTATGATGGCAGCATGTATCTGAAGATCATCATGCCAAGCACCATGCACACTGAGGCAGAGGATCTGGCCCTTCGCTTCATGTCCCAGCGAGCCTACGGCCTCCTGGTGGCCACCACCTCCAAAGAGTCTGCAGATACGCTCCGTCTGGAGCTGGACGGGGGACGTGTCAAGCTCACCGTCAATCTGGGTAAACCTAACCGCTATTCCCAATATCATCCTCATCTTTACCCCTCTCTTCTAATCCCAGGGAAGTTTCTCTGGGTGTGTTCCCTGCCCCTACCTCCATCCTCTGCCCTCCTCAGGCCTTGAGCTTCTCCCCACAATCAGTTCTGCATCACTGGGAATGTGCACTTCTCGCCCTGTAACGTTCTTGTTTCACTCTGAAGAAAACGAGTCTGATTTTGCTTGTAGTACATACTTTTGCCAGCAGGGGGAGACCTGGACCAAGTTTAATTTATTTCATTATTCAAAAACAAGTAAATACTCAACTGTTCTGATTAATATAATTCAAATATTCAAACTATTATTAATATCCATAATGGTGAGCCACAGAATCAGTTCTCATGACATTTAGATGAAATGGAGCCTGCGAGTCGTTATAACACATCCTTATGCGAGTCTGTGTCACTGACTCGGTCGTTATGTGAACTTGACATGAAAGTCACCTACGATACCTTTTACCAGGGACACATCAGATTAACCTGGCATCAAAAGGCTTCTTAAACCTTAATGCCGTGTGTTAGAGTCAAGTGACATAGAAGGTTCTTGGCTCAAGTTTGTGTTATAACACTTTCTGGGTCGCCTTAGGTTAGACTGTCATGACAGCCGACTGTGTAACTCGGTGTACTTCTGGAATGGAGGTTCGTAATAATGAAGTCCTATACTGTTGGATTCCACTGACATATGGATGGAAGTCAGCTTGTGAGATGTAATAACACAGGCTTAGGTCGAGCTGTGTATCTTGAATGAGGTGGTATGTGTTTATTTGCCATTCAGTTTTGATAGGTGACTCATGTGGTATGTCATGTGGTTCTTGACACCTACAGTTGCAGTGAGAAGTTTACATAAAGTCATGGACACTTTCAGTGATTTCTCTGAACTGTTCTTTTTCTGGGTTTAAAAACAAGAAGAAGAATTTGGTGAATAGGTTTCCATTTATTTCAGCTTTTCTGAAATCAACTCAGGGAAAATTATACGTACAGGGTCAAAATGTAACTACGCCCGCTTGGATTATTAAGTCAGTGGTGCTGAAAGTTCCAAAAGGTCTTTTAAGTTGCCAAGGACTCTTAACTTCCTGTTAGTGATTATGATTGACTACAGCTGGAAGCTGCTCTGTGCACAATACATAAAAAAGGTTTTGTTTGAACCAAGGCATGGGTCAGCCATTAACTGGACGTGACTGTAGACATTGCTCCAGGAAAGTGAGTTTTATATCGTCATGGATATAAAAGCCTTCTGGAGGAAAGTTTTGTAGCCAGACGAGACAAAGATGGAAGAAGAAGAGTTGTTTGGCCACAATGGCCAGAGGTACGGAGGAACTGGTATACTGGAACTGAGGATGGAATTACGAGGAATGTAAGAATTCTTCAGCATTACGTCAAACCATCAGCTAGATGGTGGAAACTTGGACCCAGTTGGGTGTCCCAACAGTATACTGACTGCAAACACACATCAGAGCTGGTTGTGGAATGGATAAAGCAGGCAAACATCAGACTTAAAGGTCAAGTCCTGACCTCAAATCTGTCGAAAATATGTGGACTGTGATTAAAAGTCGGGTCCGTTCCAGGAAACTCAGAGCCAAGAAGAGCAGTCAAATATCCAACCAGAATTCTGCCAGAAGCTTGTTGATGGCTACCAAAAGTGTCTGGTCAAGGGGAAACTCGCTAAGAGGCATTTAACCAAATATGAGGTGTGCTGTATGTACAGTACTGGATATCTGATCCTATACTGTATGTATAAACTTGACCTCATGTTGATTTCAGAAAATCCAAAAATAAATGAAAACTTGGGCATCGAATTCTTGTTTAAGTTTTATGTTGTATAATCATTCTTCCCCAGAAAACGAATAGATCATAGATATCATGAAAGCCCAATATTGCCATGAGATATATATATATATTATAGCCAAAGCTATAATAGGGGCAATTGCTGTGTGCTGGGGACAATGGCGATTGAAGCCGCAGAAACAGGACGTTACAAGGCAGAGATGCACTCAGAGGGTCTCTCTCTCTCTCTCTCTCTCTCTCTCTCTCTCTCTCTCTCTCTCACACACACACACACACACACTTGCTCGAGGCTCTGAAGATGGAACTTTTCATCCCTTCAATGGCTTGTATGTCTGC
>JAOVYU010000039.1:4271090-4284385 GCA_025674565.1 Synodontis membranacea | reverse complement strand
TCATGTCTAGAGGGCTCTAATAATGTTAAAAACCATATTTAGAAGGTCGTAAACAGGATTTCTATGCTCTAACTACGAGGAAATACTACTTCGTGGAAAGTCACTTATCGCGGTAGAGTCTGGAACGGATTAACCGCCATAAACGAGGGTTTACTGTAGACTGAAGACTTTTGAGTTTGAGATTTGAGTTTGAAGTTCAGCTTTCATTTCCTAATAAAAACATCTAGACATGAATTGGAAAACTTGGAAAAATATGGCACCTTTTGTTCGAACCCACCCATTCTTTGGGTGATCAAAAATATTGGAACACACGACTGACAGATTTACGTTTAAGTCATTTGATAGATGCCCTTATCCAGAGCGAGTTACATACAGTATATCACATTTATACACCTGAGTAGTTGAGGGTTAAGGGCCTTGCTCAGGGGCCCTGGAGTGGCAGCGTGATGATAATGGGATTTGAACTCAGGTTTCTTGTTGCCCAGGTGTGCCCTGTTCGACTGATTCTTTACACAATAACTCTGAATGTTTACTCTTGGTTTGAGCCCTGCGTTTTGCTGTTAATGCTGTATACAGTATGTTGTTAAAAACAGATAAACCAAAGTGAAGACCAGAGAGCTGTCTATGGGAGAAAAACGAAGCATTTAGAATCACAGAAAAGAGGGAAAATCAGTTAGAGACAGTGGTTTAATACTGTAGGTTATAACAAGGTTATACTGTATGTAAGCTGTGTTTCAAACAAAAGTAACAAAGTCTTGATAAAATTACGGAGCTTTGTTGAATCCTTATTATACTTTTGCAAATGCTAGAATTAGAGTAGAATAAGAGAAAAAGTTCAAAAGTTCTATGTTACTGAACATATATGTCTGGTTAATGTCTTAAAGTCTGGTTAAAGTTACCTGACATTATTAAGGAGTTTACGCATACTTCCTAAAGCATTACGTGTATAATTTGGAAGATATTATATGGTATGACGTATGTTACACTACGCTTACAGTATGTTTCATCATTACTACTGCAGGATTCATAAGACGTGCCCCTTTTGTGCCACATTCAAGCGGAATTTAACAAACGTTAAAGAATTTCCCTTACCTTATTGGAAATGTGATAATCCACAGAGCGCATTGTGCATATTTGAGCACATCCTAATATTTTATTTATTCAATTTATTGAAATAAGAGAGAAACAATCAGTGAGTTGAAATAAAGCCATGGATTAGCAAGACTCGATGCGTGGCAACTTGGCAACGGTGGAGGAGAAAAGAGCTCCTATAGTAAAGGTAAATCGATCCGGAGCTTTGAAATGGAGGGACCCAGAGACCCAGAGATCCTTACAAAATCAACAGGAGTGCATTATAGCTATTAAATAATTAAGAACGCTTCATCTGTTCACTCGCATTCGCTCCTTATTCGTCGTTTACGATTATCTGTACATTGTTTACTGCTTGTGTATTAATAAAATAGTATTTTCTTTAGAAAGGGGACAAGGCAAACTAATTTCTCAGTACGGCACTTAGCGTACAGCAAA
The DNA here is from genome assembly GCA_025674565.1 of Synodontis membranacea. Classification (NCBI taxonomy): domain Eukaryota; kingdom Metazoa; phylum Chordata; class Actinopteri; order Siluriformes; family Mochokidae; genus Synodontis; species Synodontis membranacea. Next base: position 4,282,858 of record JAOVYU010000039.1, on the reverse strand, counting down.
TAAGCCGAGACAACATATAAATATTGTAAATATGTTAAACACACATACGGTTATTAAAAGATATCTAGCTGTATGGAAAGCTTTTACTTCAACTTTTACAGGCTCAGATACTCACGAGTGTACAAAACGTCTGCTTTAGTACTTATATAATACTTATAGCACAAGATTTTGACCAGGTGAAGAGTTTCCCTGGCTGCAACTAATATACAGTAGCCATTGTAGTCACTAGACGTTCGTATTGAGTATGATTAGAGATGAGACAGAGATTCAGGAAAAGGTTATGAGAGAGAGAGAGATACAGAGAGAGAGAGAGAGAGAAAGAGAGAGAGAGAGAGAGAGGAAAAGGAAATTCGTATGCCTGGGTGCGAGTGGATAGTTGACACGCAGGGTTCATTTGTTCTGGCAGTGCTACCTTCAAAATGTCAACCTATCCTTCTTCCTCGTTTTTCCTTGTCTTGTTTTTCTGGTCTTTAGTTTTAGTCAAAAGGGCACTTCCCCTCTCTCTTTTCAAGGGCTGAAAAAAATCAATGGAGGAATAGTACAAACAGGAAGGGGGGGGGGGGATAAGCTTGTTGCCTTTTTTCTTAATGAAACCATTTGTTTTGGGTTTTGATTGTCTCTAACCAGCAGAGAATGCATCACTGCTTTGTTAAAATGTCACACACTAATGACAACAAAGGTGACGTTGTTAGCACTTGTGCATTATAATGTCACAAGTTGAGCAGGTTTTTGTCTGGCACCAGGGTCAATAGAGAACAATAACGTTCTTGGTTTTGCCGTCGTACTGTATGTGCTCGTCCATCCTGAATCGGTAGACCGCATGCGTAACACTGCATAGACATCAAACACATGGTGACGAATGCTTAAAAATTAAAATGTCGCTTTCTATATAAGATTGCACTGGCATGTCTGAGAAATGAATCGATACGTTCTAAGTGAGAGTTCTTATAAATACTGTATAATAAATAATACCACTTCCTCTGAATTTTTTTTTTTTTTTTTTTTTTTCGGGCTTTGGAAAGAAGTTAACTAGTCTCTGATAGAGAAACCCTCTCTCGTAGGGTCCTACAAATAACCTTTAAGAGTTTTCCCTGATTGACAGTCGAGGAGTTCCTTTTCTTTTTTTTTCTTTTTTAATAACAGTTTATTTGAAGGGTTCCTACATAGAGCCTTTATAACACATTCATGAGCATAAATCTTTTACAAAGCCATGCTGGAGAGTTTCTGTCAAAACTCAGTTGACGGTTAAGGTTTATGTGACTTTATATGAAAAGAATGTCAGCTCTTGTTTACAATTATGGGTTAAATCATGTCTGTAAGATATTAATTTTCTATCATTATTTTATCATTATTCATATCATTATAACGTTGCAGGTTTTGTGGAAGATTATAAAGGGCTCCTTCTAAGCTTACAAAAGATGCAACAATTCAAAGTTGCAGGTGTTTATACACTAATGAAAACATACTCATGAATACTGTGTTCCATACTGTATTCCGCTTCTGCTAATCAAGACACCTAAATCCTACATAGTGGACCTTTAAGGGTTCTATGTGGAGTTCCACATCAGAAAGGGCTACAAGTAGGTCTTCTTTAGGGATCTAAGAACTTTAAAGAACTGGAGAACTCCAAAAAGACCTTTTTATTATTATGTATAATATTGTATGATGGAGGGAATGGATAATGGAAGGTTTGTGCAGCTGATAATTGTGGTTGCTGGAATATAGCAGGCATTTCTGTCCCTGTGTGTGTGTGTGTGTGTGTGTGTGTGTGTGTGTGTGTGTGTGTGTGTGTGTGTGTGCGTTGATGGTGCGTTCATTAGATAATGAGCTGCATGTATGTGTACGTGTCGGTGGGGTACTCTGTCTCCAGCGATTCGGTGAGGTGAAGTCTGTCTCTCGCTGCTGATTTAATTAAATCAAACTGTTATTTGCTCTCCTGGTCATTAGAGAGAGGAAAGCCAGGCTTAGCAGTAATTATAGCTATGCTGTCATCCTGCCACTCAACAACCCACCTCTCTGAGACGGCAGATAAATGTTTGAGGCTGGCGCGTGCATGTGTGCATACATGTCCCAATGTGCTGGCGTTCCTACAAAACTATTCCGACTTAGAAACGGTTTATAACCAAAGCAGAGCAAATGTACGAGGAACCTAATATGCTAGAAGATACTACTGTAGCATGTGCATAAAAAGACATGATCTTAAAAAGGCTCCGCATCATTATTACGAGGAAACACGCGCAGCGCGTTATGTTACTGTACGTGCCGACACTTTTAGCATGATTTCCAGCAGCTCCTATGCGTCCGTTTGAATGGATCTGCTGCTTTCCGGAGCAAATCTGGAAACTTTCGAATCTTATTTTCTGCCTTCCCTGCATTCTGAATGATTGGAAATGTCGTCAAACTACAGAGGTGATAAATGACAGCACTATTCCAGCAACTCCCAAAGGCGATTCTAAATATTTCAGTTCCAGTGCTTGGCACAGAAAGAGCAGAAAGCCTAATTAATAAGTTAAGGAATAAGAACGTATTATAGAGGATATTTTGTTATAAGAAAATAACCAATGACCGGCTGGTGTAAAAGGATCCTACATAAAGCTGAGTTACAGTGACCCCTCTGCAGTTCATTAGTTTTCAGTAACAGCGCGTCCCGATGTGTTTTCTATAAAACCTAATACTAAAAACAGGAATTTCTTGACTAATCTTGCCCTCCACACACTTTCTTGAAGTTGATAAATCCATAAAACACACCTTTTTCTGTCCTTTCCAGCGGTGGAAACGTGAAATTGCAGCCAGTCACCGTCACCAATTACTATACAATGATATGATAACATGTTGGAACTACCTGCTCTGAGGCTTTTCTGGATTGTCAAGCTCCCTGCAAAGGACCTGTACTCGTGACCTTACTTGTACCCACAGTTCGAGCCCATAGATACAGATAGAGCTCCTGGTTCACTATGGTAGATGAGTACGATGATGGCAACACTGCTTCCGATGACCCGATCCGTCAAACACATTTAAACTGCATCTGATGCACGTGCACGGACCATGGACCATCTCTGCCTTGTAGATAGGGTCAGCATTGTTACTGATCAGGCTCAGCACTGTTGTGAATCCGCGTTGATGAGTCACTGGAACCATTTTCTTCCTTATAGTCGAGGGGGTAGTAAGTTCAAGCTTGTAAATGAACGATCCTTGGTCGTAAAAGACGGTGATCAACTGACGAGTTAGGACGGAGTTATATGATGGCAGGCTGTAACAGTGCGATGTGCAGCAACTTTAGGAAGAGTATGAGGTCAAGATGTTTGCGGAAATGGTGGCAATATACAGTATGATGACATCAACCTTGACTGATTTGACTAAAGGAATTGAGGGCCAATGAATGTGTGACTTACTGGAAGTTTGGTAGTACCAATCATTCAAAAATGAGATGGGTGAGATGGAGTAATTGTCATTATTGACACACCACAGCACACCGTGCACAACAACGAAATCTTCTCCTCTGCTTTTAGCCCATATGGGAGGATTAGCCCGGGGAGCAGTGCTTGGGGGCGGCACCTTGCTCAGGGTACCTCAGTGGTACCTTTCTGGTGGTGGGATTCGAACCTGCAATCTTCCGATTATGGGGCGTTTCCCTAACCGCTAGGATACCATCTGCCTCTGCATTAGAATGTTGTGTCCAATAGTGGACACTTGTGGGCACTTTGGGTAGCGGAAATACATACTGGAGATGGCTATGAATATCTAAATGTGCACTGTGTCTCAAAGCGGTTCCGTCAGAACCACAATAAGATCAAGCTGCTTTCCTTATACTCTGTCTTCTAAAGGTCTTACTCAAGTAAGACAGCGAAGGTGACTCGAGGCCCAAAGTAAATATCACTCCGAATTACAGTAGCAAAAGAAGCAAGGACAAGGCAAGACAAGGGCATTGATTAAAAGCAGTCCACTTTGCTTTAGCTGATTGCTCCTAAGTACAGTACATCTTGTGATGTTGTGTTTGATTATATTATCATTACATTATGCATCATTTTGCTCCATTCAGTCCCTTAACCTCACAATTACACCTGCACCTGCATCTCGTCAAGGTCTCTCTGCAATCCCGGCTGAACGTAACGTAGCGTTTTCGCCCAGTGCCAGTTAGCGTCAATCAATAAATGAATGCGAAGCATCTTTTAAGCATTCAGGACAGGCTCATAATACCATACAGAGGAGCACATTAGTTACACTTTTAACCTCTTTACTGGGTTGCAGAGATAAGCAAAGCACTCAGTGTCATAGGCTGACTTTGTGCTAATGAGGCAGGCAGGTGCGTTTTGCTCGCTGTAGTCAGGCGCTTTGCTTTCATGCAATAACATGCAAGGGAGAATATCGAGTGGTGTCTTTTTTTTCTCTCTCTCTCTCTCTCTCTCTTCAGCTAGGCCCTGTTTAGTCTTTCGTTCTTCCATATCCGGCAACGTTCCTCCTCTTTTACTGAATTTCTCCTCCGTATTTATTTATTTATTTATTAATTATCTTTTCGTATCTTGCTAGACTTTGACATTTTCATCGCTTTGTAAATGTTAAATCTCATTTAGAGCCAGCCAGGTCCTCTGAGTGCATACTTGTGAGCAACTGAATTTCCATATAATTAAAGCCACTTTTACGTCTTTATTGTATCTTATGTACTACTACGAGAGCTGCCGTTATAGAACATTCATCAGCAGGGTTTGAGAATTCAAGACCGCTGGGGTATAATTGATTGCAAAGCAAGGACAATGATATCTGCTCCCGTTGTTCCTTTTCCTTTGTGGTTTGTGCTTTCATGTTGTATCAGTATCAGGTTAGGCCGAGAGCCTGTTCACAGAAAGGAATATATTTGTGCTTCACAAAAAAAAATCTCAGAAACCAAAGTGCTCTTCTCAAAAGTGTAATGTTTCAAATCTTAGCAGAGTACCTGCAGATGTCTAGTCTTTTCTCATGCTTTAAAATGATCAAAAGTAAATACGAAAGGCATCATCATGCGTTCCTTTTCATTAATGAAAATCTGTTCCTAGAGATGTAGTCATGATATAATGATTAACATGTTCTATTAAAAAGCTAGCTTTAATTAATGACCAAATTTGTCCTTAGTGACAAACAGAACCTCACAAACAAACAAACAACTCCGCGTCGAAGCCTTGCAGCCACTACCACGGCAAGATGTGGGTAGGCGTCTGGCTAATGAGCATGAAACTGAGCCTGACAATCGTGAAAAGGCAGCCATCAACAAACCCAAGTGCTTGTTTCATTTCAGGGCATTTTACACTCATCACTGCATGACTTGTGTCAGGCAACATAGTGGACCAACAAACACAAGGATGGCCTGGTTTATAGACATTCATTTTTGGAAGAAAGAAAAAAAAAATCATTTGGAGGTAAATTTAGTGTAATATCAGAAATATAGGACATGACCGAATAATGCATATGCAAGTAATTTACGAAGAATATATGATAGCAGAAAGTGCAAATGCTAAGACATGCGAAACAAAAGCAGTACATTGAAACTGAACTCACTGTTGGCATTCTCCAAGACAAACTGAACTATACGGCCATTAAGGTGATAAGTAAAGCAAATGTTATGAATACATAGCTGTAAAATGAGCATATGGCAGTGTCCAGTTCTCCAAAATATAATAAAGGATGGAGCCGGGGAGCTTTGTAGCCCTGTTCTCAGTATGCGTGGGTGTCCTCGAGTCGGTGACTGCGAGACCTGGCCATGGCATCAGACGAATTGATTCATTCAGAGATCACCCTGGAACCATACTGACTCAGTATGAACAGCTTGTAACCACTGTGCTGGAGTCCAGGCAGTTTCGAAACCGCGAATTTACTTGAAATGAAAGCCTGAGTGAGACACACGGTTTGAAGAGTTTGGAATTTTCCACTCAGGACTTAGAATAATATCAGAGATGCTAGGATGATATTACGCTTGCTTGCAAAAGTGTGCTAGATTTGGGAACTGGGGGCGTTTTTGGACACGATGGGCATCGTATAGCATTGTTTTAATAAAGCCTATAATATAGTCTATAAATAATAGCTATACTGAGCCAATCCCAGCTGACTTTGTGCAAGAGGTGGGATACAATCTGGGCAGGTCGGCAATCTGACGTAGAATTAGCAGCCCGACAATTATTATTATTATTATTTTTTCCCAGACCCCGCGCTGGAGTTTTGTAGGCATCACTGCATGATTTGCATATAGTGACACCCACAAAATTCCATAAGTGCAGAGACAGCCGGGAATACAAAATGAACAATAAGGGTAAAGTCTGAAATGGAAATGGAAGCTATTTTGACTCACTTCTATGCCAGTTTTAATATATTAATATATTTAATAATATACCGGGCATCCCAGAAGTATGGATCCATACGCAACTATTTATTTAAAGACACAGATATTAAAGGTGGGTGGTGGTAGCTCAGTGGTTAAGACACTGGACTATTGATCGAAAGGTCGTGAGTATAAAATCCCAACCTCACCATGACTGCCACTGCTGGGCCCTTGAGCAAGGCCCTTAACCTACAACTGCCCAGTTGTATAAAAACGTGATATACTGTATGTAAGTCGCTCTGGATAAAGGCGTCTGCCAAGTGACTTAAACGTAAATGTAAAACAAATGCACAAAATCGACGCCCTTGTGTATATACGCCGAATTAGATCTTTTTCAATTGTCAGCTTCAAAGCAAACACCCTGTATAATATTAGTACGTTTGAAAGCTTGTGCCAGATGAGGCATTCTCTTACGGTTTACAGCTATACGCGTTCAGCCTGGCTCATCGTCTGTTCCGTGGTGCCATTTATTTCATTTCACTGATTAGTTTTATTTGTCTTAATTTACGGGTTTGTGTTGGCTTTCCTTATTTTATTTATTTATTTATTTATTTTTTGGTCCTATTCTATATTAATGTCTATAATATAAAACAACTGGTTTTCACCAAATTTCCTACAGTAGATGCTATTTTTAGTCCCTGACCTAGTGAGCTAACATGAAGATGTGGTTTTCATAGCGACTCCAAAGCTCTTCTATAAATCTATAAAATGCTGTTAAGATCGTAAATATAAGCATTTTTTATTGGAGTCAACTTAATTTTCTAGTTTGCCTTCTTATGGGTAAATTTCTACACTTGGGAGGATGAATAGGATGCGAAAGTTTGTCCGAAGGCCCTTTTTTATATATATATATATATATATATTGAAAGTGAGCCATGTTCTATGCTTGCTAATCAGTTTGCGCTGGTAGATACCAAGCTAGATAACAATATAGCATCAACAATAATCAGCAAAGAACAGAAAACCAAAAGAGAGTTATAGTTATTGTTCCAGCCTCCCGACTGACTATGAATACCTTAAAAAACTTTTTTTTTTTTACACAACACTTTTAGTCACATTGCAAAGAATTATTTAAAGTTTTTTAATGCCTGCAACTTGCTCGAAGGAGCCCTGCTTTTATTCTGGATCTTCGGTGCCATCATACTGTATGAAGGACAAATTCCATACAAAAAATGAATGCCATTTTGCTTGCAAGGGTCCAATTTTTTGTTGGAAATCATTCAAAAGTTCTCCTGCTATTTTATACTCATTCATTTGGACTACTCTCCTATCAAGTCGCTATTTCAGGGTCTTTTTCAGGTCTCCCGTGAAAGCACTATTAAAAAAAAAACAACAAAAAAAAATAACCCTCCATTACTGGTTATGTTACAGTACAATACAATACATTAATGTTTTGCTGTTTCAGTCCAGGCTATTGTTTGGTTGTGTTAATTTAACTCTTTTATTTTTATATATTTTCACTTACCTCTCAAAGGCCAGAGAGAGGAAGTTTTTTTTTTGTGCCTCTGGGGGCAAAAGGGAAGAGGAGAGCTTGCATATTTTCCACAGGTCCACTTACTCACCGAGTGTTATTCAAGCCTCTAAGGAAATATAGAGAGCAAAACAAGATTAGGGCTGAACAGAGTTAAGAAAAAGAAAAATGGTACATTATAAACAGGATCCTCTTAAAGAACAATTTAGAGGTCTCAAAAAAAGAAAGAACAATTTAGAGATGTTGGGTAAAATACTTGGGTAAATATGAATGTGCTTTTCATGAGCCAGAATGTACTAAGCTAGGAGAGTGAAAAAGGGTTTGAAATCCAAAATGGTAAATGCAGGTATTCTTCTCGGCCATGATGCTTTGACATGTCTGTACGATAAGCTGAGCAAATATGTATAAGAAAGAGGAATATCCTACTTCATTAACTAGTCCTCCATCAGAGATCATGGACCACTAAAAGCCAAGCTCTCTGGACGCGTGAAGACACTGCGTCGTTATTAAAAATAAAAATGTCACGGGGTAGCCGAATGCAAGTACACGGGAATGCTAACTGTCCTGTTTTGTATACATGAGCAAGCAGATTCAAATGGTTGGCCAGTGTCGCAATAATTGATGGCGGTAAACAATGCAGTCCTTCACATTCCGAGCACATAATCGGCAATGCTTCAACTCCCGGCTACAGTCTAACGGCATCACTGGAATTTTAACTTGGAATTTTCTCTGATAATACTCAAGGGTCCGGAGGCGCAGCTTCTTTTCAGTCTTGGTTAGGCTCAACTTTATCGTTCTTTCATATTCAGATCACATTTTATACAGGTCAGGGTTGTACTGGGTGCGTGAAGCACAAATATAACTTGTGATGCACCATACAAACCCATGTTTATATATTCATGTTTATATATTCTTGGGGCTAATCAACCCACAGGTGTTGTTTGGGAGGAAAACCGGAGAACCCAAATGGACACGGAAGACATGGCTCATAATCGTGTTACCCGAATGGCCACATTTTTACCACGAATTGATTAAAATGGACACTTGCAGTTCTCACTAATAATATTATGTAATATTTATATAATATAATATATAATAATATTGTATCGCTTCTTTTATTCATATTTCTCCCAAGTAAGTCTCCCAGGACAAGAAACAAATTGAAATCACATTTTTGAAAGTTTGCCGCTTTTCATCGCTACAAACAGATCATGTTCACTCTCAATATTTTTTAAAATCTGTTTTGCATACTGGTAGCTTTCCCCCTCTTCTCCTGATGGCTTTGTTGACAGCAGCAAACATACTTGTCAAAATATGCCTTCTCCTTTTTTAAAAAAAAAAAAATAATAATAAATCCTCCTATACAGCCAAAGACAAGATTACCCTAAGCCTGTATTGCCATTCAACTGAATTGTATTTCTTGAAGCAAGTCTCAGAAGTATGCTTATTCCCTATCGATGGTATTACTTAAGAAGCAGTGGGGGGAAAAGCAAAACAAAACAAAACAACAACCCCCCGTCCTGCTGTCAGTACAGCCTCTGAGCTTAGCAAGGAGGCCATTTCAAGAAATTCCCAAAGACATGATCATTACACGGGGAGTTAGTGCCGCTAATCTGTATATTAATTTATCACCACGTACCATTGTGTTCACATCTGTTCACAGACATAGAATGCTTAGCTTGCCAAGGAACCACTGTGCCATCACAATTTGCTATTATAGCAAAATACGATAAGAATACAAAATCTATTATACTGTACTGTATGGTGGCTGATATTCATTTTTCAGATATATTTATCCTTACAATAGAGAGAGGATGGAAATGAACTGTAAGGACTTTAATCAGGGGCACAACACCATGTCTTTGGCATACAACGGGTTTGACCTTAGCTTCTGATTCATTCATTCAGTCAGTCATCTTATCAGAAATGCATCTAAATTGAGCAAAGAGTTGCTCAGTTGACGGAGTACAATTTGAGAGACTATAGCGACTAGCCGTGTGTGATCTTACAGCTACGGCAAAGAAGTTTATTTTGTCCCGTAAGCAAACAGATATGCATAAAACTGGCAGAATTTCAGCTGTAACTGATCCGGAACCAAAGTTTTATTTTTTAATTTTTGAATTTCAAATAGGTACATATCCAGTAGGGATAGCATCTAATGAATTGTTGGAATCATTGATACAGTCTGTGCTGTAGACAATACTAAACACTTTTACTAAAATATTGAAGCATTTGGATTGATTTCCAGCTTAAATATATAAAAGTGCATTCCAATTATTATTTTATTATTGTTTCCAATTGTTATTGCAATTGTTATTATGCATCCCTATTATTATTATTATTATTATTATTATTATTATTATTGATGCTATTATTATTATTGTTATTATTATTATTGATATATTGATATTATTATCATCAATGTTATTATTATTATTATTGTTGTTGTTATTATTATTATTATTATTATTATTATTATTATTATTATGCAATTTGGTGTGTTAGCTTGCAGAACAAATTCAAAGCCACTGTCTGTCTATTTGCTGTAACTGCAACATTTCCCCATTACATATATGTTTTGGACAATAATATCACACAGACCTATGAAATACATTACTTGAAAGAAATAACTGTCCAAATCGAAATATTTTTTTTAACCTATGGAGCTGAACGATGTGCACCATGCAGCCCATCATTCTTAATGAATAACTTCTTGCTGATCGTTTGTCGTCTGTCGTATCAGAATCAGTAAAAAGTGGCCATTGGGAAATTGGAACTACTGTAGTCTACTTGTGCATTTTGCACTTTTTCTCAAATTGACAACATTCAATCATGCCTTGTAACGCAATATGAGTTGGTGACCTATTTCCCGGAGCTCCAGGGAAAGAGGCTTTCTCTCATCCGCTTGTCCTGTATTTGAATTCAGGCACATCTGCTGCAAAAAGGGGAGGGGTGGCTTAGCAGCCGAGATGATGGACGATGGATACGAGTGGATACGTTGGTGCAACACAAGGTGCTAACAGTTACAGTTTAGCCGTAGCATTTACAATGTTTGACTCCTTGCCTTGCCAATATGGGACATTACTGCGAACCAGAAAGTAGTGCTCAGACCAATCATGGATAATATTCTCCCAGTGGAATAGCCAGTTCACTGATGGGGAAAGGAAGTGGAACGTGAAAGGCAACTTTACCATATGAGTTTGCAAATCTTGACTTAGTGAACCAATCGAAAATGAAGACGGGGCTGTGCTATAAAAGCACAGAGTAGAATGCACCATCTATAATGTACACTGTTGGCATGAAGGCTTTGACTAATTCTGCCTGCTAGGATTTTCTTGTTAGCCGTGTCAATGAATAGACTCGTGCTAAATTTATGAAGTGAGTTGATACTCTTAGCACATGCTTTCGGTGTATTTATTTTCTATATGCTCTTACTTTGCTAATGAAAAATCCGCAGAAAAGGCTGGGGAGGGGGAGGGGGGAGGGTAATTGAATCAAACCATACAGGGATTAAAGAGTCCCTTCGTCTAGCCAGGAAAGAGTATTTATTGTAGGGACATCAAGACTGGCAGGGTTATTTATTTGGGACTTAATCCCCACCACAGGCTTTTCTGTTGGGCATAGCATTATCGTTATTCTTGGTTACGACATGAGCGACAGAAGAAGAGAGAAGACGCAAACTCACTCTCCACCTGGCAGCCTGGTAATGTCTGGCTCCCTTTGGCAAGTTTCTTTGCAATTCACTTAGAGATTAGCCGGCTATTCTCTGTCTGGATACAGCCTGTCTAGGGGGCAACAGCGGATGTCTTTGCTTTCACAATCATAATATATATAGATATACAGTATATACAGTACTGTGCAAAAGTCTTAGGCGCATGCAATGAAATGATGTAGAGTAATGGTGACTTCAAAAATTATTAAATTAAATCTGTCTACCTAAAATAAAAATAT
>JAOVYU010000039.1:4227113-4240987 GCA_025674565.1 Synodontis membranacea | reverse complement strand
CCAAGTACTAACCAGGCCCGCCCATGCTTAGCTTCCGAGAACAGGTGAGATCGGGCACCCCCAGGGCAGCATGGCTGTACTTTCACCTGCTGTAGACTAAAAATCTGAATGAAGCCAAAAGACTCGAAATGCCATTAAACTCCAAGTGTTATTTTACACAAACAAGCCAGAATGTCATTGCTGTATTTCCACACATGTGAATTACCATATCATTATGCAACCTGTCACATGTTTCTTCTCCTTCGTCCTTCTTCCCCGTTGCTCATTTTCTCTAGGAATAGAAATCGAAATCTCCCCAGTCTCCACCGCTTATTATTCTTAAGTTACCTTGCACATTTGTTCCCCTGCTGTCCCCTTTCAAGACAATTCCTGTTGGTATCCTTGACCATGGGGACTGCTTCATATTGTTGCACGCTCTTCTCTCTTGCAAGCTGGGGAAATTGTTATATTAGTGGGATACTATTGACAGTCTAATCCTATTTGTTCATTAATTATAATGCTTAGTGCATCTGTAAGCAGGCGTACACACAAGACTGAGTTACAAATTGTAGTAATTCTTATGACTTGGTGCATAAATGAATGGGGCATATAAATGCAATAACAGGAACATGTTCTGTTAAATGCACGCCATGACATAAAAAGACGATTTCAATTTACAGGCATCAGTCTTCAAGTTTAACAGAAGTAATGAGCAGCGTTTTTTTGTTTTGTTTTTTGGTTTTTTTTGGTGTAGGTTTGTAATTTGATACTGGACCGGTGATTTGGTATGTTGCACGTACAAACCCTGTGACATTTCAGTGCATGCATAATTGGAGTCGGGAGAGAATGAGGTGATTGACCTTTAGCTTATTTTGTCAGTTGTTTTTGCAGCGCCGCTTGTTTCTTTTTTTCCTGTTGGACAGTGGAGTGCAGAAAGGGCACTCCTTAGGGAGCAGGCTAGAATTAAACATACACACACACACTTTTTGACCTGTCTGGAGTGATTATCAACCTACACACACCATGGACTCCACAATCATCTGACAACTCATTTTCCAGTGCAGACATTTCTCAAGCTTTACAGTCGACTGGTTGGTAAAAGTGTCAGTCTCATCTTCCGGAAGAGCACCGCCAATGTGCTGTGAGAGGGAGCCAATGTTGGTCCATCGCCTAGCAGCCTTGTCTCTAATCACCTGGCCTGTTCCCCAGGAAATCACAGAACCCATTCAGTACAAGACTAAAGGACAGAAGGAGCCCTTTAATGATTCGCTGATTGTGGCCAAACGGGTGATTAAACCACGTTTCTCGTTCTCCAGACACTACTCCTCTGTGTCCTAGTGATGGAAGAGCAGAAATAGCCATGGAGACAGATAGATGGAGCAGAGGGAGAGCGAAAATGAGGACGGGAAAAGGTGGGGGTGAGGGGCTCTTTTACATAATCCAAGCATGTTAATATGCACAGCAAGACAGGATGCTTTCCTCCTTTCTCCTTTGCTTCTATTTCTTTTATCCAATCCAATTTTTTTTTTTTTTATTTGTACCTGTGCGTCAATCTCTGACTTTCATGTTTCATGGATTTCCCCTAATAAACCCTTGCTTCTATGTGCATGTTGCACTGGGTCTGCCATCTTCCTCTTATACAGTACCATATCAATTTGACAACGCTAACAAGTTAGTTCCTGTTATTACTGACACTGTAGCAGCTATAAACACTTAATCTTTTCTTCTCTCTCTCTCTCTCTCTTGAACAAAAAAATTCCGTTTGTTACTGAGAAACCACAAAACTTAACATGATGCTTTTCCAGTGTCAGAAAACCTAAAGTTACAGCACCAAGGGTTACAATGCGCCAGCGACTCCTTCTATAATGTCTCAGTTAACTCATGAAATGGGATTCCCAATTCTTTGATTTACAAACCATTGGGAATATCCATTTATACATTCCAAACTCTGTCCCAAGAAGCCAGTACATTTTTGCTTGAAGGTGATGTAATCAGAAATACACAAACGATGGCAAAGCACCGATTTTCTTATATATGATTTCCTTGGAGAGTTCTTAGCTTAGAGTTTCTACTTGGAACTCTCTCTGAAAGGTAAACACTCTTAAATGTATCCACAAGGGACTAATCTAACAATCTTTTAGGTTCTTGATAGGATAGGTTCTAGAGAGTGTACCAGTTTCATTTGTCCCACATACTGTACTTTTGTGGGATGATAATGATAACTTGCAAGGGTGTCTCAAGGGTTCTTGAGAACCTCTAAATCTCTAAAGTGGTTCTAGATTAAACCATTTGAATGTATAGTTGGAACTACTGTTGGATAGTTTTAGCCCAAAATTAAACTCCGCATGTGCATTAGATCTGGTTGGTTTTATTTGGCCGTTTTCGGTCAAAAATCCAAATACAGTAAAACATTATATAATGGGTGGTTGCTACAGTACAGTACAAATAGGTAATCAGGACTAGACACCGCCCAGTCCTCCAATATCCAACGTCTTTAATTGGATTATTTTGAATTTATGGTTCAAATATATACCGAATGGTATGAAGAAACATGGGGCTGATTTCTTTCTAGCCCAGTCTGTAGACTCATGCAGTCTATCAGTGACAATCATGTCAGGTGATTACAGAACAAAACTCCCACTAGATTTGATCTCCACACTTGCCTTTGCCGTAACTGGAACTCGTCAATATCTGGGTATGGTCTCCAACAAGTTCGAAGTGGGTTGCACTTGTTTCTTTATTTACACTTTATGGATTGTCGTTTTGTGTACATTGCCCTTGACTTCTTATTGACTTCTTTGTCGCACCGCGGTCCTGGAGGCTCAATATTTCATCCAACGGTGTATGGGATATTTGATTAAAAATGGACTTTGGGTGACCGTGGGCTCTACAGAATCAGAGCAGCACAGTGCTCGTCAGTATGCCTCGAGCAAGCTGATGGCAGAAAGATTGATGGACACTCTGCCTTCTGACAGCACCACAGTCAACAACAGAGCAGCTTTGGCACATACTGTAGTAGAGCCACTGCAGCTTGCTTACCTGGCAGGTATGAATAATAACGCGGCTAATACTTTTTGAGAGCCTGAGAGCGTGCATAGGAGCATGAACTAGCGCGAATGAGAGATTGATATCTTGTGCCATTTCCCAGTTTGCTCATTCGTAATCAGCATCTAAATATTTTCCTGCGTCGAGTACTACATTAGTTTCCATTAATTTGCATGAGTCCATGAATACGCACGGAACAATATGCATATATAAATATGTAGCTTTGACAAAGTAATGTTTATCTGCTTCTACATTTTTACAAGCTCCTAGTTAATAACCTAGCCTGGAGGGAGTTCTCAGCCTGGACATGTTTCTGCAATTGCACATGTTGCACCAATTTAGCATATGTAATCCGGTTTACTAAATTTGGTCCTGAGCTTCGAACAGTCAGTTTCCCGGACACATTTGTGTGTTAGCCTTGAATTAAATCAGTGCTTGTTCTCTCGCTATAAAATCCCTTTAAAATTCTGTGCAAATTAAAATTTAAAAAAAAAAAAAAAAAAAAAGCATGCTAGGGGCAAATTCCTTGAAAGTCAAAGCATGTGCTATTATGTTCTGAGATATATATATATATATATATATATACACACAAACAAACACACCAAAAACCCATGGGCATATATGAATGAAAATTAAGCATAGTGTCTGGCTATAAAAGCAACATGCCCACACATCTTTAATCTTCTGTGTTCATCAGTCGTGTTAGATTGTATTTCTGTGTTTATGATGCAAATATAATGTTTATGCCCTGCAGGCATGTGTATTTCAGCTACAGTGGTTCTTACAGTGTGTTTGTTCAGTTTAAATTCAGCTTATTTTATCTCACTTTTATTTGAACCATTCATATTAATTCCTTTTTGTTTGGACTGAGTTGCTATTGTTATTACCAGTACTTGGAATCATTTTGATTCCATAATTGTTACTGTCCCAAAATTGGACATATGGAATAACTCACAGGTTAAATGTCTGGTGGGAAGGTAGGAAAGGATTGTTTGTATGTTTGCCAACAGAAATTATACACAATTTCTCCGTTGGTGCCATGTACCAAAGGACATGAAGTGCTAGACACTGGCACCAGAAACCAGGAACTGGTGCTTATTCCATTGGCCACTGGTCCAGAACCAAATGTTCCAGGAGTGTGTGTGTGTGTTTGGTATCTTCTCAAAAACTTATGACAACAGGGGGTTGGGCTACTCTTTGTTTCTGATTGGTCCGCATACCAAATCAAACAAATTTGACATCATTCATCAAAGCAAAGATAAAGATTTTTAGAAATCTTCTGAGAATTAGAGATCTTCTTCGAATTCGTTTGATTTCTATCATTATAACAAATAATGCCAAATTTGTCCGACAAAGGGAAGAGAACTTACTTTGGTCTTGCTGGCTCACGGGTCTCCATTTCTATCCTACTGTGAAGTAGAGTTTCTTCAAAGCTTCTTACTCTGGTTTCCTCCCACCTCCAAACGTCGGAGGTGTATCGGT
Source organism: Synodontis membranacea (assembly GCA_025674565.1). NCBI lineage: Eukaryota > Metazoa > Chordata > Actinopteri > Siluriformes > Mochokidae > Synodontis > Synodontis membranacea. The sequence goes on along the minus strand of JAOVYU010000039.1, from coordinate 4,236,481 downwards.
GGCTCTAAATTGCCCCTAGCTCTGAATGTGTGTGTACACGGTGTTCTGTGTTGTCCTACCCAGGGTGTATTCCTGCCTTTTGTCTTGGACTCCAGATCTACTCCAACCCTGAGCAGGGTTATTAACAAATAAATACACCTCAGGCTGGGATGATGTCATACAGTAGCAGTGTCTATTTCTGTTTCTGATAGTCCCTGAGCACGCTAGAATGATAACCCTAGTTTCTATTGGTGGCTATTTGGAATATTTTTTGTTTGACTTGGAAGTGCAAAACCCTCTTATAGATTGCAAAAAAAATCGATTTTGCGCATCAAGACTCGTGCAAGATCTAACCATGTCCACATGGGTTTCCTCTGGGTTCTCTGATGTCCTCCCGTTTCCCAAAAACATGAAAATTGTATTGTCAAGTCTAAATTGCCCTTATATTGGAAAGAGTGAATCAATGTGAAACATTTGCATTCTTAAAAAAGGGCATCTACTACTGTATATTAGAAAGTTTTTAGGGTCCTCCGTCATTCCCATTGTGTTCTTTGGCTTTGTTTCTCTTTGTTTGCGAGGCTTTAAAGGCAATGAAAGGACATACTTTAGTGCACTACCCTTCCATTCTTATTTTCTAAATATACCCGAGATGGAAATGTGAAAAGCAGAGTAAGGTGTGTGTGTACATTTTCCAGACCTGCCACCTGCCAGACAGTCTTAGATTTAAATAAAGGTTAGCTGTGTGAGCGATCATAATAAAGTATTTATTGAGGGAACTTGGTAGAGAGAAGAAAGTAGTGCTCAAAAAAGCTCTCAGAAAATCAAGATATTTCCGTTACAAGAAAGCAAGAATTCGCAGCTAACGCACACACAAAACCACTACTTCTTAACACCTTAAATAAAACACACGCACACACACACACACACACACACACACACACACACACACAACTTACCACCTGCAATTCTGCCTTTCAACTCAATCTCTCTCTCTTTCACCTATTTTATCTCAAGTATTTTGATTCCAGTTGTAACTGCAATAGAGACCTTAACTTACATTTCATAAACTAAGGCTCTGTGACATAAAAATAGCGTAAACTAGCTCATGATTCTCTGGGGATTATAGTGATGCGGTTCTTTCTCCAGTCATATATATATATATGATATCTCTAAGATTATAAGATATATAATCTTATATGTCTAAGGTCTGATATTGGTTAAATTGGCGGTTAATGATTACAAATGGTACAAAAGGTCAAATTTGCAATTTTTCAAACATTTTAAGGTTAATCAAAAACAATTTCTCTAAAGCCTGTTGTGGAAGTCACTTCTCTGGACAGATAGATCCAAATGTGCCATCCACATCCAACAAATATGGCCAGTACAGCAGGTTCTATTTTATTTAGATCTGTGCAAGCAGTGCTGAAATCAAGGTGTCATTGTCAAGTCCAAGACGAGTCAAAGGTGAGTAGGGTTTGAGTCGAGATCAAGTCAAGATTGAGTCTAAATCAAGATTAAGACCGAAAGCCATCCAATCCTTTGGGAGGCCAACCCGTTACTCCAACTAGTTGAAGAAGTCATTTGCGCGTCGTTCCAGTGATTAGACAGGCATGAATTACTTATTGTCAAACTTTGTGCATTCAAAAAGAAAACACAAACATTACTTTTAACCCTTTGTTGATAACAAGGCCATATTAGGGAAAACCGATGTCCAAGACTGAATACCGACATCAACAAAAGCTTTCTCCTTAAGAGATTGTTCCAAGTAGAGAAGGAAATTAAGATCATTAACCATCCAAAGAACCTTTGAGAAACCCTTTTTCTAAGAGTATTCATTTTGCTTTTTTTTTTTGTCCTGGTGGTGGATTGTAGACGATTCATTCCACTCAGTGAAAATGCAGCCGAGTGAACTGAGAACGTTCTAGTGCGAGCTCAGCCTTTGGAAGTGTAGTATTGATCAGACTTCTCTGATTAGTTCTCATATTTACTCTCCCTCTCCTCTTTCTATCTGTATTCATTTTCCACACTCTGCTCTGTCTCAGCTTGTTTGCTACTGAGAGGTCTCCAGAGCAGACGAAAAGCACTGAATTGGAGGAAACGGCAGGAACAAGCGTGGCCATGAATATTGAACGAGAGACTTTTTATTCTACTGTGCCGACAAAAAAAGAGAAAGGCCACCGGGCTGTAAGGATCTAGAGGGGCAAGGCTAACTGGGCATGCGTGTGCGTGTGCATGGGCAGGCGTGAAATGTGTCACAGCCCCCTTTGATCTCTGGGGGAGCAAAAGAACAAACAAGGGGTTGAGAGTAACATAATGATAGCAGGAGTAGGTGATGAAGCAGGGCAGAGTTGGGGAATGAGCTGAAAATGGATCAGGCTGGTGAGAGACATGGTGGAGGTTTGAAAGGAGAGGAGTTATCACACCTTCTGGGAGGCTGCACTTCACACTTCCAATTATACAAGAGGGTGAGGCCAAGAATAATAGAAGGAACAACAGAGGAGCCGACGCTTTACTTTCCCTGATGGCTTTTTCTTCCGCCACATATTTTATATCACTATAGTCACAACTGAATTTAACACAACTCAATGTTATTTAATAGCATCATCTTGAAGACTGCAAATTGCCAAGACTGACGACATTTTTATGCCGTCTAGGGCTGTAAGGCAATACTTCATCCGTATAGTGCTTTAAGGATCGGTATTCCGGTATTTATTTCCACTATGCCCGTGGAAACACACTTAACACATCAGCATTCCATTCTGCTGGCACTACAAGTCTGTTGTAAGATTAGTTAGGCCACTCTTGGGTTTCTATATGTAATGTGTAATGACTCTGTGTTTACAGTAGATTCTGGTGAGCAGGTTGGTAGGAAAAGAAAAGAAGTACTGTACTGCAAGAGCAACTGTGAATTTCCTAAAAACCTCTTTTTTTGTGTGCCTGCTTTTATGTGAGATTTTTTTTTTTTAGAAGAGTTTTTAAAAAATGTGTAAATGTCAGCATGGATTGCGAATTCTGACGCTGGCAGTTTCCTCAACCTCTGCCGGATCGCTCAAGTCGAATCATTCGGAATAATGTATTATATTCAGTTACATACCTAATGCTGCCATAAGGACCGAGTCTAAAGTGCAAATTTAAAGCAAAAAAAATTGCCCAATGTGAAGTGTTCCAATTTGATCCAACCTTTTATCTCTATATCAAATCCTGGAGACATAAGTCTCATGTTCTCTCAGGTGCTCTAATGGCTCAGGCTTTTCAATCTCCTCATACAGTATATCACTCGATTTTTGTCTTGACGTGAAGGTTGACCGTTCCTAAGACTGTAATGTAAAAATGCAAGGTCATTCCGTATAACAGCCCCCCCCCCCCCCACACACACACGTACCGTCGTCACACACTTAGTCGTACATCTATACGTACCTATGAACACACACTCCCAGAGGTCGTCAGACGTACAGAAGCCTCTGGCATGCAAAGATGAATGTTCCGACTTGAAATGAGAATTGATTTTCCAAAACCCCTTCAGACACACACACACGCATGCATACTTCAAGCTTGTATTCTGCTAATCTTGTAATAAAGAGAAGCGAGACAACCCAGTCATGATGAGCACAAGTGGGCTGAAGGCCAAACCAGGTAAGCAGGGGGGACAAGTGAAATTCAGGCAACGTTCTGTTCTGCAGGGGATTGTTGATGTGATTTTTACGTTGTTTACTGAACGTGAATTATGATGTGACCTGTGTGGCCAGACAACATTGCACAAGGCCAGTGTGTCTGGTCATAGCATCTTCACTTTATTATTAGCACAGCTATGTGCTTGGTAAGTTAATGACCCTGCTTATTCACAGTAGTATAAAAAACACCCTGACACTTGCATGACAGAGGTGACATGAAGAGACGCGCATTGTAGCGTACCAATGAGGGAACTACTCGTGATAGTGTAATTGGAGCTTCATGGGGCGTCATGTCATGTACGTTCATGCGTGCCAGGGCTTGGCTCCGTGGAATATGAGTTTCTGGTGGACAGGAACCGAAGGTTGGTGGCCATTTTCAGACCGACCTCAAGTGGCTCTCGCATGAAAGGGTTCTGTTTCTCCATGTGGGGTGTCACCTTCTCGATCATCTCTTGGGATAGGTCAGGTGTTTTGTATCCACTTCTCTTTGGAGTTCTGTCAACATCAACAACTGATCATATTGTCCTTACTCATGGTTCTGGTCAACCAGTCCCTGACCAACTCACTCCTCGGTTTCCTTTTTCCTTTTTTGGACTCTTTCTTTTCTCCTCCTTTTTGCATCTGTTCTGGATCTTGTGAATTCAGTTAGTCTGTTGTGTCAGTGTGAAGCTTTTTGACCCATGCCTTTATGTAGACTCTCCTGACACGTGACTGCCATAGTGGTCCAAGGCAGGGGCCATCGCAGCCCAAATTTCTGCACAATGAATTCACCCATGTATAGTACGTCATTGAGTGATCCTTCATGCCACTGAGTGCACAGGCTTCCCCATGCGTGACATCATCTCAACTTATACTAATTCTTTTTTTGTGCAGCTTTGGCGTAATAATGATTGCGCACCTACAGTACAGTAGTTCATGACTTATGAGTGATAGATGGCAAGACATGGTGCAATCTATGCTTCACTTCGTTGTGATACCAAGTTTCACGCCCCCGTTTCGGCATGTGTCGGTACACCACGATGCAGACCTGTCCATGACCAAAATTCGTGCAAGTGTCAGGGTGCATTAAGGAAATAATAATTCCCAAACTTGATTCTGGAGCACAACAGTTTTGCTTAATCCAAATAAACAGCAAGACTTTGTGGGATTGATATGGATATGGTACTGCAGGGGAAAACACCACAATAACCTAGGAAAGGTGTTTACCGTGAGCAGAATTGGGAAGCACTAGCATAATGTGGCATGATCAGTAAATTAGCATTGATTTATTTATTTAGTATTGATGTATTTTCCTATAACAGCTTTTGCCCACCACTTATACCAGGTCTAATTCATTAACAAATTTAAACCATGCTGTTAAACAGAAGAGGTGCGTTATAACCATTGATATTTTGAAGGGTTCTGTAAAGAGACATTTATTTAACATTTATGAAAGGAGTCTCCAGGGTGAGCGATTTGTTTTGAAATGTAACTGTAAAAGCATAAACAATTATGATATAAGCCACTGGCCCTCTGACACCATCCTGTTGTTGTCTGGTTTTATTCCTTTACTTAGTTCCTGTCCATTTGTTACCTCCTTATTTTGTTTTCTTTTACTTGCACTTCATATTTTACAATCTCTCTCTCTCTCTCTCTCTCTCTCTCTCTCTCTCTCTCTCTCGCTTCACTGTGAAATACGCTCTCGAGAGGCATGAAGGAGAAAGAAAAGTGGGTGGCCTCCTTTTCAGTGTTTTAATCTGCAGCAACAAAAAAAAAACACTGTGCTAAATGAGACTGAGAAAAGGAGAGATGTTAGAATTAAACCAATTCAACCCGTTTAAAAACATTTATGCAATTAAGGTGTCAAGTGCCACAATATCACGGTAATTTCTTAATCACTGACCATGATAATGCACCACTCGCTGCCTCTTTGTGTGTGAGTGCATGTGGGTGAGCTCATCTGTACCAATCCGCCACTGCAGAAATCAAAGCAATGTCACAAAGCCAGACATACAGAGACTCTTTAGTGTCCCACAGTCCATTTCTTTCCATTTGCCTTCAATCAGCCTGGCATGCGTGATGTTCAAAATGTTCATTTTGGGGCTACACTGAGGATATCATGAGCGCAGACCTGGGCGTTTTGACTAGACTGGTCCTTGGACTTTATTTTTAGGCTAGGATGACTGGGAACTACAGTCTATAAATGAACTGGGTCATGTGTTCATGGCAGAAATGATTGACAGTTTGTTTTTAATCTATTTAAACTTTTACCAAAGCTGGAAAAAGTTGAAGTATTGCTTCGAATTATTCACTTAAATGTGCATTCATGGATTCCAATCCACTACACTTTTTGTCAAATTCAGGGACTATCGCCTCACAGTCCGCTGTGCGCGCTGAAAAAGCGTCCAAGGCCACAGCCCTGCGTCTGTAAACGGCGAAACAACGAAAGTGGCTCGGACCAAGTCATACGACACTATTCCAGCCAATCACAGGACAGGGGAAATGGGAGAAGGGAGAGATAGGGGTGTCATCGTTTGTGTCCTTGCCTTGGCAATGCTTGTTCATGAAATTGGGCTGGGGATGGGGCGGGGCTTCAGAATGAGCACTGACGCAAGGTGTGTATTTGTTTGGTTGTTGTATTCAAAGATCAACAAGCTCCAGAATCGACGACTATGTAAATTCTTCCAAAAAAGAAAAAAGATGCCTGCTTTAAAAAAAAAAATTTGCAAACTGATTTTAATTTCTGATGATAAATTAGTGACGAAACATCAGCCAAGACTAACCAGCAGACGCTTACGGATGTTAGCTATCATGATATAAGCTAGCTGAATGATTAATGCTAGCAAGGCCTGGATAAGTACATACGGCGTACATGAACAGCATTTAGATTCGATTGATTGATCATATTCTTACTGCTAAATCTATTAAAGTTTAGATTTATTAGGAATTACTGTAGGATGCTTGCTCTATCTGAAATAACGCATTATGCAATTAAACAATATTGAGGCCACGAGTTGAGTTTCACGATCATGTCAAGCACTCGAGGCGACTGTCATACTTTTAAATGGAACGAGATAAATGTGTTTGTGTGTTTATATATTCATGTGCGGTTTTATGTTCTAAAAAAAAAAAAAAAAAAAAAAAAACACTCACTTAAGCTGTAAATTTCAGTAAATGAACAGTTTATCCCTAATCAGAATTCAGCTTTGATATGCACTGTTTGCTGAAGCATCCCAGCTTATATTATTATGCATGATTTACTCACATGAATCATCGCACTTCTGTTAGCTTCTACGGCAAACACGGCACGATAGCCAATCATGAATTAACTCTTTAATTAACCTCTTGGAATCCTATTACTTTTAATGTTTCATTCATAGCTGGCGCGTACGCTATTGTAAATGGCATTGGCGACAGGTGTGTAATCCCATTTATGCCTTTAATGTGTGACTCATTTTCATAAAAGTCTCTCTGACTTCTAGTAAATTGGACTTAATTTCTCCGACAGAATTGAGCAATAGATTTAAGTGGCCAGTTTAAAGCGTACTGTAGCTGAAAAGAAAGTGCAGGTCTGCATAAAGAAGCCGGTCACTAGCTGTATCGTCGACAGGGCAAGGCACGGAGCCAAGATGGCTGCCCTGTCCACCACTGAAACCCGACAGCGGAGTTTTCCTGAGCACTCATTAGCGTGAGTGATATGTTCGAGTGGCTTGTAATTATTGCATCCGTCCAGCATGCTCACCTCAAAAGTAAACACCATTTCTTTTTTTTTCCCCGGCGTGTATGCTTTGGCTGTGAAATATTCTCCCCTTCTTGTCATAAAAGTCACCGAACTGTGCATTTATCTCCGTGCACGTGTCAGCACAGTGCTTTTAGGCTGAACCCGTGACTTTAAGCTCGCTGTGTGTGAGTAGTGATAGAGTGATGACTATCATCTGTCTGAGATGATGCGTCAAGAACAGACTGGAGTGCGATTCACTGAGACATAATCGTCTTCACTCGAGCCTGCAGAAGCACCATTTACGTCTGACACACCTCAGTACACTGCACACCCAATGCAGTAAACCTCCTGCACTCTCGTTCGCTTTCTCTCCCCATCTATCCCTCCTGTTATTACAGTGTTTCTGTCTCCAGCCGACTAACATCATTTCTCATGCATTTATCTCCTTTTCTTTCTTCTGGCCTTCTTTCCTTTGTTCACTGACCTTTCAGACGTTTCTGGCTGATTGAATTATTCAAGTGTCCAGGAGATTTTGGAAATAGTCCTTCCTCCATTGTAAACCTTCACCACCCATGTTGCCTGTCCGTTCAATAATTCAGGGCTCCCTGGTGTCCTAAAGCCACCCGTCTCTCTCACCTTCCCTCACCCCTTCACTTCATGTCTTCCTCCTCTTCAAACGCTCTTGCTTCCTCCTTTTTTTTTTCTTCTTCTTTTTACTTTTTCTGTCTTACCCAGTGGAACACACCTAGTTCTTACATTGTCTTTAATCAGAGGAGTCTCTTGAAATTGCTAGAGGGGCTCTTTCGGATCTGAGCTGAAAATGTCCGAGTTGGATAACAAGCACCTAACTCTCAAACGTAGCTAAAAGTAATACATTGTGCCTCTTAGGGTAGGCTGGCATGTCATTTTTGGTGTTAACAAATGGCTTCGAGATATTTTGACTTGTGGAACTGATTAAAAATACACGGAATCATATTAAGAAGCAAGACTGGGGCTGATTACTTTCAAACCCAAACTGCAGAACTGCCAGTAACTGTCGCGTACGCCGATTTAACAGAATATGTAATAGACAGCGTGAGAATGGCTGACCTGAGAGCATACGTCGTTTGTGTATAAATGAGCACAGGGTCTCGTGATTTGCGTGCATTGTGTGGAGTAGTGAAGCAAACATTTGAGTGTGAGCGCGGTTCAGTTCTGCGAGCACTGAGATATCCCTTTTCCACCAGGGCAGTTCCAGGGCCGGTTCGGAACCAGTGGCTAATCTCAGACATTTTGACAAAGAACTGGTTCTCGGACAGGAAAACTAGTTCCAGAGTGGTGTTCTAGAACCAAAAACTGGGAACTAGGAACTGGTCAGGGTATGGGGCAGGATTATCATGACCAACAAGAACAACTAAAACTTTGTGACCACCATTTAAAAAAAACAAAAACAAAACAGAGTTCGTGTAGCGTCTAGTGCGACTAATCCAATGAAGAAGAAAAAAAAAAAAAGAGATGATGTAATGTGAATTTGTTGTTCTTGAGCTGGCTATCGGGTTTACCAGGACTGCCTAGCGGCACTAGTAGGGAGTGTTAATAGTGTTACTGGGGATAGTGGCTGGGAAAGTAGTGACATGGCTCTATCCTGTGGAAAAGCAAAACGGGTTCTTAGAAAGTTGAACCAGCTCCGAACAAGCCCAGGTATTATGTAAGGAGTTATGCTTGCTTATACTGTATTTTAAATTTTTATTTTTAAGGCATGCAGGGGACATTTTTGTGAATAAGTATTAGATACATACAGTATCTCACACAGCTATGATGATGATGGCCAAAACGAAGAAAAAAAAATGAGTTTACAATTATTATATTCTTATGCAAAGATCAGTAAACTAAACCTGAACCGTTTCTGGACGTAACAAAATTTTGTTCCTGTGTGTGTACATATGTAATTATTAAAACCCCATGCTAAAGTAATACTGATGCATTATAGATTTTTTTTTTATTATTCCCATTTAGTTTAACGAACATACATCACTCTT
>JAOVYU010000039.1:4084046-4094290 GCA_025674565.1 Synodontis membranacea | reverse complement strand
ATAATATACACTTGTAAATAGAACCGTTAAGACGCAACCGTGAGTCACATTGAATAAGGCTTTAGCGTTCTAGATGGAACCCCTTTGTGTATAAGTTCTTGTGAATTTATGCAGGTCTGTTGGGTATAATGGTTTATAGCACATTATAAAGACATTTACGGTATGCTGTTTTAACGCATTGAAAAGTTTTCAAACTAAAATCCCTAATGCGTATTAAGTTGAGTTGAGTTGGAGTTATCAGGCTGAGCACCAATTTTAGAAACGCTCTTTTGCTCACGAACGTTTTCAGCATTATTTTATTGTCGTCTAACTCCATGCTGTCATCATGTGTCAAGCCTGACTAATTTATATCAAAGCCTCCTGTGGTCCAGAAGCTGCTACTGTTCTCGCGCTAGTCGCTGCATGATGCGTCTTGCTTGATGGATGGAAGAAAACATCCTAGTAGGCATGACACAAATCCATCACTTATTTACAAGTCAAACACTCTCAGTCAGACTGCACGGAGTGAAATCAAATGCTGCATTGTGCGGTATAGAAACTAAAAGGAAGCCTAGTGTGTGAGTAGGAATAGTCTCCGTGGACAAGAGGGAAAGTGAAAGAAGGAGAAGTGACAGAGGTGGAAAGGTGACGTCTTGCGGGAGAGAGGGAGGCAGTTCAGCGATAAAAACAAAGTGTTGCGAACAATGCAGAGCCGCCGCAATCCCAGATGTATTCCTGCACACATACACATGCAAACATACACGCTTGCATCAGTGCGTTCGCTCACTCCACACCCCCCTCCACCCAAACCCCCACCCCTTTTTTTTTTTTTTTTCCAGCGCAGTTGCCATGGAAACAAGGTCCTGTCCTCTGCAAGCGTGTGCTTGGGTCGAAAGAGTTCTCTAGTGAGCACTAGTTGGAAAGGCTGGTTACAGATTGAGAGAGGCGATGACAGAAAGACAAGAAGCATTGCTCCTGCAGCTGTTCTAGTTCCTCTCTTTTTCTATAAATGAACCCATAAATGGACGCGACAGACTCGTCCACAAACGCTCATTTACACCACCGCTGTCCCTAAAGCTGAGCGATGCGATGTAGTTTTGGGGTTTCGGATCAGCGGGGTTATAATGAGACCTCCAGGGTGTTTGGCTGAATGTGAACCGTGTATATGCATGTCCCACTTCTGCAGCACAGCAGTCAGACATTTCGGCTCAGCGTGCGTCACGGCTGCTGTAGTGTTTCTGCACCTGAAGCCAAATACGCTGCCTGAGCAGCGAGGCATAAGCCTGTGATGGTGATGTTTAAAAGGATGTACTTTAAAGTACATTATGCATCAACGCTCGAAGTCCTTTAGGGCTGTAGTAGTGTGAAAAAGTTTATGCCCCTTTGGTTTTTGAATGGAAGAAATAGAATCTATAGATACTTGGTCAGAGAGCTCTATCATGCATGAAGCAAAGATTCAAAATCAGAGCATTCAAAAGGTGTTTCAGTGATATGAAAGACGTTCGAGTCAGTGGGTGGTCTTTTGCCTAATTTCTCCTTATTTTTCCCTAATTGCCATAGTGATCAGGGTGAAGGCTCACAGCCGACTTTGCCCTCTTTTACTCCTGGGCATGGATGGTTATGATATCGCAATATTAAATGTATCTTATCTTGCAAATATGTTATCTGGATCTGTATTTCAACACACTTGATGATGTCTTTATTAGGATTGCAGGATTTCTTTTGCTTCCTAAAGTTATATGTTTAATGGATGTGTGTGTGTGTGTGGGTGTGTGTGTGTGTCTGAAATAACACGTATGGAATTATGTAGCAGACAAAAAAAAATAAAAATTGTTTCCTATTTTCATTTCTTTAAAGTAGCCAGTGTTTACCTTGACAGCTTTGCATCACTATCAGCATCCTCTTAACCACCTTAATGAGAGGGTCACCTGGAATGCTTTTCATTTAACAGCCTTGTCAAAAGTTTGTAGAATTTCTTGTCGTCTTAACGCATTCGAGACCGACAAGTTCTTAAGAAGTATTGAAGTTAAGAAAAACCATTGAATCAGGTGTGTCTGAACGTTTGACTGGTACGGAATATATATTATTTTGATTAAATATTACATTAAAAACAATAAAAACTTATTTTGCGAATCATCGTCCGCATATTCACCCTCTCCGGTATATCCGGGCTCAGTACCGGCACTATTACCGCACAGCTGGGGTTTCCTGTCACACCCGCCCATGATGGCTATGGCATCACTGGGATTTGAACTTGCAGCCTCCCAATGATTGTGTGAAAGCCTTTCTAGAACCCTGACCTATTTCTAAGCACTTTTTTTTTCTTCCTGCGACCTTGCCTACATGAATTCATACATGCCATAGTTTTTCCTGCCCTCGGGACATAATAGGCTAGTTTAGATTAACGCATTTTGGCAGGCACTGTATAGGCGTTTGGTGGAGATTTATTTTTATTTATTTATTTTTTTTAAAACGGAGAGAAATTTTTATTCTCTATCATTAAGACTGGATCGTTTGCTGATACTTTTATCACCCGATGAAGGCACAAATCCTACAGTTTCTCCTGATGCATGGTTTATTTCTGTGCTATAAACGATTCCTGAGTTATGAAACCGAGACGATTGGGAGCAAATGAGCAGGTTGTAGAGGTTAATGGGAACTGTTTGTCAGCTTTTGCCGAATATTGAACCGAGATTTCATCCAGAGATTGCCACGGGTTCTTATTGTAATGCTTTGCTTGGGAATCAGTGGATCAGGGTCTAAAATGAGCCATTTTGCTGTTGAATTGTTGGNNNGGTTCTTATTGTAATGCTTTGCTTGGGAATCAGTGGATCAGGGTCTAAAATGAGCCATTTTGCTGTTGAATTGTTGGTTTGTTTAAAAAAAAAAAAAAAGAAGAAGAAGAAGAAGGGAGAGGAGATGTGTGTAATGGTTGTGGGGTTTTTTTTTTTTTTAGTGAAGCAGTAGTTGGTTGGGGGTTACTCTGCCCTTTCTTCACTGGCAAGAACTTTCGTATTCGTATTAGCTATAGTAACAGTCCTTCTGCTTTGTTTGTTTTTCTTTGGTTAAGGTCAGGCCACCATGGGTAGAAATGATGATTCAGTTTCACGTGGCTACCTCCTTGTGCACATGCCAAGATCTTCCAACAGTTAAGCGTAAAAAGTGCACGTGTGCCACATAAAACACGCAATTACGACACTAGCGCGAACCAGGACATGGTCCTGGTGAGAAGGTACAAAAGTGTAGCATGGGCTGTACAAGACAATAAAAACATAAATGGTTTTGTACGTCTTGTGTGTGTGTGTGTATGTGTCACAGGATCATCATGCTCCACAGCATTTATTAGTTTTCCACGAGGCTTTCCCTAATTAGCATTGCAAACCTGCATTCTTTCAATTATACAGTATATTCATCCTCTCGAGTGGCTTGATGCTGTGCTCGGTGAGTGGCCACACTGAAAAGCACACCATCAGGAGCACATCCACCATCTTTGCCCACCACATAGCAGTGCTAGGTCTCTTGGTGAACTTCCTTAAGAGCAAAGCAGACCACTCGGATCACACAGTTCATTGGCCCTGAGGCCTGATTCAACAACATGTTGCCAATTCAGTGGGAAGTGGGATTTGTGAGTTTCAAGAGTTTTAGTGAGGTCGGGAACTGAATTTGCTTGGGGATGGTTATGTGCAGGGCTTTGTGTAGGACACTCACGTTCTTCTACTCCAACCATGACTTCGTGAAGGCTGCTTTCTGCACAGGCGCATTGTCGTGCCGGAACAGGTCTGAGCCTCTTGGTTCTAATGAAGGGAAGTTGAAGGGTAATGGTACGGCGTATGAAGATATCTTGCACAATTCTGTTCTTCTAAGCTTGGGTAAGAACCACATATGGACATGATGATCAGTGCTCCATAAACTTTTGGCCATAAGGTGCATCATCACTCATAGAATCTATTTATTATTCATTCATCCATTGTGTTTGAATAATTTTAAACCTACGTTTTTACATGGATGTGATGTGATGTATAATCTTAGGTTTACGGAAAGGATATATACCTATTAGAGCATGGTATTTGGCGTTGGGTTGCTTTCGATAACGGCTATCCTCTTATCCCTTTTGTTTGCTTGTATTTAGAGTGTGCAGTATACAATCCTTATTGAACCAGGAGAGAGAGAGAGAATTCATTTAAAACAAACTATGCTTAAAATCCTACATGTACTGTAGTGTAGTACAATACAGCATGTTGTCCATTGCAATACTTTCCTGTGGAAAACCCTACACTTTTTTTTATATATATATATTCACGGGACAACCTGTAATTCCAGTAATGTCCAATCCAATTTTATTTTTCCTGCAGTTTAGTTCGAGCCCCCTGGGTATCCGGTGTTCAGTACGAACAATGCAATGAGGTTATATAGCCACAATACAGAGCAGCATGTTTCACCATCATTCAGCTAAATGGACAAAAAGTGAAGGGTGATTTCTGGAGAGAGAGAGAGCGAGAGAGAGAGAGAGAGAGAGAGAGAGAGAGAGAGAGAGACGGAAGGAGGGAAAAATGACCTCACCATAACATCTCAGTGTACTGTAGACAGCTAGCGAGTCATTTCATTACTTGGTGTTAAGGTGGATGAATGCACTCTGCTGATCTCATTTGGATAAGATGAGCTAGCCAGTAAAATATAGCTATCCGTCATTCACGCCAACAGAAGACACGTAGAGCTTTAGGACCACCATTTATTAGACCATGTAACTGTAACCCAAGTGTTATTCAGGAGCATCGCAGCAGACTGTGAATCCCAATGAAGGATAAACATTTGAAATGCACAGGCACTTTGAGAATAATAGAGGAGGTTATTGGATTCCACATGGAGAATATGAGGTATCTTTACAGCCGGCTATATTAAAGTACAAAGTTTTTCAGAAGGTTTCTAGGAAAACAGATTAAAGATGTATTGCTTTTGTTTTCTTTCTTTCTTCTTTTTTTTCTTTTTTTTTTTCTTTTAGCCTTTATCTTTGCCAGAATAGATTCACATTGAGCTGGTTGGTTTCTCTTTTCATACCAGTGATGAGAATAATAATAATAATAATAATAAAATATAAAATTCAATAATAAAAATTTGGCATTTAAATCTGAGCTTTTCCGCTGGTAGCCATCGTGCAATAGAGAGGCGAGAGCGACAGTATTGAGTGGAAAATCGCATTTAATGAATACAAATTTTTATTTGTAAATAAACAAAAATTTGGCGGATAAGAGAGTAAGGTTTGTCAGGGATGTGGAGGTTAGGTCTTTTATTCTCTAAAATAAAATTTTCAAAAATGGAGCCCTAGTTAAAATTTATAAATGTGGACCTAATATTATACAATATTATATTATATAATTTTATTTATTATACTTTATATGTACCTTGGGACAATGAAATGCGTAACTGTTTTGCTAATTTCAAGGTATCAAGTTTGTAAAAATATGGTTCGTACTAAAAGCGTGTTGATAAATGTTGCCAAAATCTCTGGTGGATTATGGGTATTAAAACCCTCATAGCCAGATTCCAAAAAAAAAAAAATGGAATTTCTGTCTGGTGTGAAAAATACAATAAGTAGTATGGAGTATAAAAAAAAATGAAGTAACTGTAGTTTAAATGGGTTACATTTTTAGATGAAGTACAAGGACGTTAAATTTCATTGTAGTACCAATACTGTACTGTATTTTGCTAGCTGCAGAATTATGTAAAACTGTAAATAATTAAAATGTTATATTGAACATTAAAAAAAAATAATAATTCAAAAGAAGACACAAGATTTTCATTGTGTTTTACTTTCTACTTTTATGGGTTGTTCTTACAATAAGATCCAATGTAAAGTCTGAGTTTAATAATAATAATAATAATAATAATAATAATAATAATAATAATTGTTGCCTAAAAATGTATCTTTAAAGTGGCCTTTTTTGTCTGTAGGAAAGATTGACCTATACTATGAATAAGTAAGTAAGTATAGGTGGATTTTTCATGAGTACTATGACGTTTCTGCTTATACTTGATCACGTGTAACTTCTTTTTTTTTTTTTTTGATCAATAAATTTTTCCTCTGAAGGAAATGTGCTGTAGTGCAGGTCTATCATAAAGAGACCTTATAAAGTGACTTGTTCTGTCTTCACACAGCTCCACTGGCTAGTAAACAGGTCTGGGTTGTAAATTAGATTTTATACCTCGGCGACAATGCGACTCTGTTGTAGTGCCATACGAAATATTGTTTTTCTATTTCACTGTTTAGGACCATCGAGGCGTAGCTAGAACTTTTCCGGCAGGGTGGCCAAGTTGAACCCGGTGACTTTAATTGGGTGACGGCGTAACGGTGTTGGGTAAAATAACTCATGTCTCCATGTACTGTAAAAGTATTTAAATGGCAGCCTTAAACATCCATTTTCTTTATATCCGAAACATGACCAAGCAGCAGTGTGACCCTCGGCGTCACGTCTTGAGTGGTGGAGGCGTCGGATAAAATCGAAGCCCGGGCAGCATTACGGTAATGGCCTACGGTGCAGTTCGGTGGCAGCCAATCAGAATTTAGAAGTGCTTTACTCTAGAGAGTACTAGATTAACAACCTTGTAAACTTTGATTCTGTTCAAACCATACCCAATTAAAATGGACGAGAGACTCGATGTGGTTCCAGGCTTTATTATTATTTATGATGCGTTTTGCGTACAGGGGCATAAATTAAACGACGCACGGACCATGCTGTCTGAATAATAATGATAATGTTGGTGTTAATTAAAGTAACTAAGTGGTAAACGTGTGCTATGAACAGCATGTTGTAATTGTTGGCGTCAACACAATTCACACCACACAAATAGCTTTTGGTTTATTTTCTTACCAATCATGGAATCGTAGTTTTATTTTCCATCATCCGTTAAATTCTTCCGTTCACAGTTTAAAGATTTCATAAGGTTGACTTGTACCCTACTTGTGGTCATTTGGCACAAAGATTCCAGTTGGCCTGTACGTCTGCTTTGTCGCCATTTTAAATGAAATTTGAACGGCAAAACATTCCGAACAACCTTGGTGCCAAGTATTTAATTTGCACAGACAGATTGTAAATGAATTTCACAGCCACACCCACACCACAATTTTGATGCCATGTTTGGTCTGAATTTACGGGTAAAGTTTATGTTGTATTCTCTTTTTCCTATGGTTTCTCGCAAAGATGTTTAGAAATTCATCCACATTTAAGGATTTCGCCGGACTACATACTGTATAATACTCGAATTCCCGGATCTCTCTCCCTGCCAGCTGCTAATGTAGATCTAAGATATATAAGCTTTAATTTTATGCAATGCCCATGCACATGAGGCAGTACTGGCAGGAACTGGAACTACAGTTTTGTATAACCTGAAGGGGAACAAAAAAAAAAAGACATGCTCACTCGTAGTCTTGCGTAGTCTGAATGAAGGCTTCGACTAGATTCTATACTTTGTGAAAGATCCAGAGAGCGACTGAAGCTCATCGGATAAGAATTTTGCATGACCAAGGTAGCAAGGAGCCAAATAAACTGCTCAACTCCTGTCCTCTACCCCACACCGTCCCAGATCCATGTCCTGAAGCACACTCAGATGATTCTGGTGATCTGTCCTTACTGTAACTGTCTACAATCCACGGATCTAACCATGTTCACAAGTACTAGGTTTAGGAAATGACTCCATCATAATTTTGCCCTTCTGCCCGACTGCTCTTGTATTCCGGGCCATATCGTTCCAGAATAGCTGTGATCTTTTGTGTTAAGCCTTAAGCTTATTCTTTCTGTATTTTTCTTTATTCTTTTTTTTTTTTTTTTTTTTTTAACATCCTTTGCTTTCATCAGCTAAAATGCTTAAAGTATAACAGTTCAAAAAACTTTCTTTTATGATCGAGAAAGTTACTTACAGTAGCATGTCTGTTTAGCGTGAAAACTTTCATTTTGAATATTAAATACACTTGTGTATTTGACATTCCTTGTTTTCAGAGAGTTTATAAATTAATAGCCTACTACTAATAAAGTTCCATTTTTTTTTTTTTTTTTTTGTCCGACTTCTTTGTCCTTTGGTGCTTTGGTTTTGTGTTGCAGTATAACACAATCTTAGTTAGTTTCAGTGTAATCCCTGTTCTTACCCATTTATTGTACCGTGCATTTTTTTATTCTTTTGTCGTGTTTTTTCACCCATTTCAAACTCTTTCCATGTCGGCATTGTCGTCTTATAATATTCTGACCTATTGTGTGTGGCAAATCCTCCTAGCCTTTTTCCAATTTCTAAATCCTTACTTTGATGTAAACACACATTTTTGTGCGTGTTGTTGGCTTGGCTGAAATGTCTACAGCTACTCTAGCTGAGACTGAATGGAGTACTATTCATTTATAAAGCTGCTTCGATCATCTTGAAGTGTTCTAAAGCAGCGCTCCCCAACCTTTCTTGTACAACAGACCGGTTTCATGCATGAACATTTTTCCGTGGACCGGGTAGAGGCGCGGGGGTTCGCATAGCGGGTGTGGAGCTTGCGTATCACCTGTTGCGATGAACCCGTGACTTGGGTAGGAATCTTGGTATTTTCATTGAAATACAGCTTTCTATTTGCTGGCAGTCCCATTCTGGCCCATCGTTTCCCGAAAAAGCTCTCCAGTGAATTTAGTTTTTGGCTCATTTTTTTTTTTTTCAAGGGTTAGCTTGTGTTCCTGATGTGTGAAATGGCGTGCCAGAGTCAAGTGCTGTAGTGAGTCGAGGACGGAGACAGTCGTTTTTCAAGATAAGATCTGGAAGACTAATGAAAGAAAAAATGACCATAATTTTAACCAAATATCTGTAAAACAATATAAAATGTCATGCACTGTGATTGGCACAACTACAGAATGTAATATTGCTTTTGTAAACAATATAGACAGCTTAAAGGTGGGCATCTCAATAATACTAAAAAAGAAATATTGATATCACCTTAATTCTACAACAAAAATATTTGCATGTTATAATAGGACTTCATATTCATTTGACTGAATTAAAGTTGTAAAATGTAAAATGCATAATGCTCTTGGTGGACCACAACTGAGTGTATAAGTGGGCAGGCATTTTACTGGTTCGTTACAGTGCCGTGTCGTCTGTGCTGTCTCTAGGGCTTTCTCCTCTTCTGTAGTTTCTGTGAACTCTCTGCCTGTTCCTTCAAGCTCACATTCGACAGAGCGCCTCCGTGTTCCTTGCTCCCTGTTCCACCACACTCCGTTCCTGCAGATCCTCTCTCTACTTCTTGAAACACTCTTCCTGCTTCTTCTTTCTCATTTTCTGGATTATATCGTATTACAGTTTGATTTTATTTATCTTCCTTTAGTGGTCGGCAGCCCAACTTGTATACACCTGTTAAAAAGGCGTATGCAAGTACAGATAGTTTACAGAAATGTGATCTGCATTTATTTGGTTACTTTACAGGTAAACCTAATGTATGATGATAAAAGAAAATCACATTGCTGCTTCACTGCACTCTTAAATGTACATAAAAACTCATCATTGGAGTCAGTACAGCATGATATGGATTAGGCACATGTCCGGCGTACTGTGTAGCCAAGCCAGGCTTAACACCAGACTGCTGCATGTGCTGTGCTCCTGCTTTACAGTTCAGAGGAAGGTGATGAGTAGTAGTCAGTAATATTTCCATAACCTGTGAGGCAGTTAAAGTGCCCGTCAGATGTCTACATCCCAAACAATTTGGACATTGATTATGTCCATCAACCAACTCTGTTGGGGCTTTGCAGAATAAACAGCTCGCCGTTTTGCACTGAAAATACACAAGAGGATGGGAATGTTGACGGTTTTATCAATTCCGAATAAATTTATGGACTCGTTAAGATTGCAAGCGTAGCCGTCGTGCGTCCACAGTGTCCACGCTGCCGCTCGCCAACCCACACAACCGTGCCAGCGTCCTGTTCAATTACATTTTATTCATACAGCTCTTTTAACAAGAGTCATTGTCTCAAAACAGTTTTCAGACGTCAAGGCGTAGATGTAGATGGATGTCCTGTGAACAGTCAGTCATGATGAAAATAGTAAGAGGTCATGTATTGTAATTACTGTTGGCTTATGGTGTGCAAGAACGCATCGGATTTTACCGACTCTAACAGTAACGAGTCGCAAAATTCAAAGGATTCGAGTTTTGAATGAAAGCAGACAGGTATAATGTTGTAGGCAGAGATGGGAAGTAACGAAGTACAAATACTTCGTTACTGTACTTAAGTAAAATTTTCGGGTATCTGTACTTT
>JAOVYU010000039.1:3934364-3947856 GCA_025674565.1 Synodontis membranacea | reverse complement strand
CACTCACACATACGAGCAGGACGATTCAGACAAGCCCCTGGCCAGCTGCTGAGGTCACACACACACACACACACACACACACACACAGTAAACCAGTATAGAATTTTTTAAATGTTTTTTTTGCTCAACCCGTGACCAGGGTAAAGCATGATGGAGGGGGGGGGGGGGGCCCTGTCCTGTCCTGTCCAGTCCAGGCGTCGTTCCAAGGCCAAAGACAGCAGACGTAATAAAGACGAACGACAATAACAGAGAACTTTGGAAAACAGTGGCTGAATATTAGCGTCTACTACTCTGACACTGGCAAGTTACAAATTTCCAAAAGTACAAAGTTCTTACAAAGGTTAAGCTTAGGGCTAGGGCCAGGTTTCGCGTCTGCGTCCTTCCTTACAATTCCGCCCCAACGAAAACTGGCACAACTGTCACCGTCCTGGTCGTCATGGTAACGATATGCCAACCAACTAACTAATAATAACTAATTATTGCCTTATCTAACAAGCTTTCAAATTGAAATCCGTCACAGTTCTGAAGACGAGAGAGAGAGAGAGAGAGAGAAGGATTTTCACATTGACATTTTTGCACCAGAGGTTTGATACAAACCCAGACGATACATCTGGACTCCTCCTCTTGGTGACTCCTCTTTGACCTTTACCCTTTATGACAGGAAGCTGATTTAAGCTCAGTGTAGCTATTTTACTGCACCCGGTGCAAGGCCATGCTATGGTACGGTTTCATGCTATTCACACGGTGTGAATGGTGAGACGTGCGAATGATGACGAGCAATTGGCGCTCAGATGAGGTGCTAATAGCCTTTTCTGAAGCTGATGAAAAGGAGAGTAGTTTCAGTCATACACCATGGTCTGAAAACAATATTACTCCCATATGTGTGTGTGTGTGTGCGTGTGTGTGTTCGCACACACACATTTGCAAGTCTTTAGCTTGAAAACCATATGTTGGCCACACTGATTTGCCTAGGGAGTGTCCAAGACATGACGTTTCTTTCCACTGTAGGTTCCTGGGATTATTAGAAAAGCAGACAGAAGCAGTCTGCAGTCCTAATCGCCGGCTTCCTGACGACTGCGTGCGTGCACGGCGTGATGCCATCACTGGTTGACGTCCTATAAAGCTCACATCCTCACAGGTCACAATGGACACGATCTCAAGCCGTGTAATCTTTACCACCAGGCCATCAGGATCTCATCGTTACACGAGAACTGAAGTTTGTTTTTCATTTTAAACTGCTCTAAGTGTTGAACCATAAACAAAACTCACTCACTTTGAGTTATGAAGTAATGAAGTGTTTATTCATTCGAGGCAGGATATGATGTGATATGATATGTGATATGATGATTCATTCGAGGCAGGATATGATGATAAAAAAAGGCCAAAGCAATTCAGTCGCTTGAATTTCTGATCAAAAGCTTACCTGGTTCAGGTGTGAGGAAATACAGGGACTGGAACTTTCCTTTGGCATTGATTCTGGTTCCTTTTATGGATCTCTAACATAGTTACATGAATGCATCGTAGCTTAAGGACCGCTCCTGTAATTTATTTAGTATCTAGAGGAATCCTTCAAAGGTACATTAACATTAATGGTTCCTCTCCAGTGATAAAGAAATTCTACCAAACAGGCTGTTCACAGGACACCAACATACCACGACTTGCTTGACTATTGGGTTGATTTTGGTTACAGAACCTGGGTTCTAATCTAAATCTAAAGCATGAGATCTTTTCAGAAGGTCCAAAAAGAAGAAGAAGAGGGGGAAAAAAAAAGCTCACCATTTCCTGTTTGAGGAACATCATCTTGCTCTCCAGTTGTTTAAGCTCAGAGTTGGTGCACTGACTCTGCGCTCTACTGGACTCCAGTGGCTTTGCTCTGTGCGTAATGGACCGTGCCAAGCTCTCCGGTACTTTCCGACCCAGTTTCACCTCGATGTCCCTGAAATCTGGAACTGTGCCGTCCTCCTCCATAGCCAAAGACACACCAAATATTCTCACCGAGACCTAAGATCCCAACCTGAATAATGAATAAAGCTCTGAAATAATCAGCCTCGGATCCGGTTGCACTTCAGTAGGATCTCCTTTCTGTAATCCGGTTTGTTTGGTGGTATTAAAGAAACCTGTTAAACATTTCCATTAAAGACAGGTTTGGTTGTTTGTTTGTTTATTGCACGAGCTCGATTAAAACAGTTCAGCTTCATGGACCAAACCCGGGGTCGTTTGAGCCGACGGTCGTGCGCGCTTATAAAGACAGAAACTCTCCGCGTGCGCGCTGTGACCTCCATATGGAAGGCCAAAAGGTTCACAAATGAAACACGTTTGAGGGATCTTTACAAAGGACCTTGAAGGTCAAATCCTACCTAAAAGCCTAATGTTTAAAAACAAACAAACAAAAATAAACACCACCCGTGGCGTCAAAATTTGATTTTCTAGTTTAAACTAAACTTTTTTTTTTTGTTCCAACCCGTGAACAGTTTCCTACGTTACCCACAATGCCGTTTGGCGATCCTCTGATAGTGTTGCCAGTGGGGTATATGCTGCATTCAAGATGACTAACTTTTCCAACTCAGAACTCTCCTACTTATCACACGAGACGGTTCACGCTAGCTCAGCAGTCTAAAATCGAATAAAGAAAGAAAGAAAGAAATCATAATCGTGGATGCTGTCTACAAAAACTGGAATTAAAGGAGAGGTTTGGTTGGTGCTTAATTTATTTTAACGTGGACATGATTAAATCACTGATAATAGCACCCCAAAATGGCATGAAATAAGCAGTTTAAGAAGAAAGAAGTCGTTTTGAACTACGTTATATCGATTATTAAAGTATCAGACGATATATTTTTTTTGTTTGTTTTCATCACTTTGAAGTGATGTCACAGGATCGAAACTCAGAATTAGGAGCTCTTGGGAAAAACATTCCGATTAAGAATTATTAGTTGGGTTCAAAAGGATCTTTCCCACTAGGAAGTCGTAAACGTCCTGAGCTACAGTGGGAAAGCAAGTGGGAACTGGGAAGTTTCCGACCTCCCGGATGTCACGTGACTCTGAAAGCAGCGCTTCATCTTTATTTAAAGAGAGCGATGCAGCAGAGCTTTAGTCTTTTACTATGTCCAGCTTTCTCACCACCTCATCGTACAGACTGCTCAAACAGGTCAGCTTCCAAAGCTTCATCCATCTCGCTAATGCCAAATGCACTGCACTCTGGAACTAGGAGTCCAGTTTGCACCAACGTCTCTGTTACTTCTACGCTGGATTATTTTTTTTTAATTAATGTGATATAAATGTAAAATGGTGACTGAGAAAAGGCATTCCTTCTTGTTTTACGTTTTACTATAACACCATAACACCTAGTTGTTATCCTTTACGTTTGACGTTTTCTTCTTCTTCTGTTGAACCCCATTGTGTAACCATGTGACATCAGCGCAGCAGACAAATGCTAACTTCTCACTGGAATAATGAAAATACAACACCAGCCAGCGAATGAACACCACATCACTCTGGATTATTATTTTTTTGACCACAAGTGTATAGTTTTATTTCTTTACTCTGTAATATATTGCTGAATATGCAGTGCATGACAATTAGTAACAATCATGTGACCTGACGGGAAAATTCACTTGACGTTGAACTTTGATTTCTGTGTGGAGGATTTTCCAGTTAAGGTGTTCACATTTTAGTTTGATTTCAGTTGTAGGACAGAAGTGTGGTGTAAATTTGTTTTTTGTTTTTTTTTTTGCGTTAAGATGCGTGAATGTGTAGTTGCTGTTCCTGTTGTGTTCTGACATTTTTGTTGTGTTGACACTTTTATTGTAGTGACTGCACTGCGACACGGGAGGCAATATATTCACCGCTGGTACGTTTAAAAGAAGCAGTGCTAGACATATTTCTCTTTATCACACTGTGTCACATGGTTCGTTATAAAAGGCCAAATATGCTGCAGTTTTGTACGAGGTCTCTCATAAGGCATTTTAGGAATGTTGATTAAGACTTGGGTTCAGTTGAGAACTTTTTCAGCTTTTTCTTTTCTTCTCTACACTTGATCCAGCTTGCTGTAATATTATTTTTTTTTCTCTTTCGGCTACCCCCATTAGGGGGCGCCACAGGGGATCGTTTTGGCCACATGTTCGATTTGGCAGAGCTTTTTACGCCGGATGCTTTTCCATTTATCCGGGCTTGAGACCGGCACGCAGGAATACTCTAGAGTGTGTGCCCCCTTGTGGCTGGGTCATTTACAGCACCCGGTATTCCCCAGCGGTCTCCCATCCAAGTACTAACCAGGCCCGACCCTGCTTAGCTTCCAAGAACAGGTGAGATCGGGCATTCTCAGCGCGGTACAGCTGCCAGCTTGCTCTATTATATAATCTAAATATAATCAATATTTCAAGGCAAAAATGGTTAACGTAAATTCAGTGATTGTGATGAATTCCCCTTTCAGTTCATACTGTTATGGAGTGCTCCCTTCATGCTTTTTGCTCATAGTTGTCCATGTCCTTCTGTTATTGTTTTGGTTTAATTTATTGTTTTTTTTTTTAATGGGTAAGGTCTCTACTTAATGCTGATATGTATTTATTTCACTGACCTTTCCAGCTTTATTTCATGTTTTCGATTCTCTCGTTTGCTTTTTAGTTACTCAGTGTGCTATCCTATGAGCTTTTTTTTTATAATTAAAAATCTTCACATACTTGGTTTAATTCTGGTTTCCCCTACCTCCTTATTCTGCATCATCTTTTGTTTAGTATACATTTCTGAACCCTTTGGCTTTCCACAGTATGGCTTACAGGTGCTCCACGCCCACAGCAGATTTGGTAACGCCCACCCACAAATCACTCTGCAATTACTGCATAACCTGCTGACAGGCCAATGTGCATCTGCAAATAATTATTATGTCTGTTAATTCAAACCACGAAGTGGTTGAGCTGTCAAGCCTTAATTCCAAGTAAGACATTTCATGCAGAAAGTGCATTCAAAAAATTATAATTAGGTCTTAATTTTAGACAACATTTCAGCCCTTGTTAAAGTCATGCTGCTTCGTGTCACTAAGACGGTCCATGGTTTTAGTTCTATTCCAGATCCAAGCTCACCAAAATGGAACAAAAGAAAGAAAAAAAAAAAAAAAGAGTCAGGAATACTGATTACCTGATTTACGTCAGGGATGTTGGAAGCTGGGGCAGGGCAAACATGTGGACTGTTTGGTGATTATTGGAAAACTGGGCTTGGAGACACCTCCTCTTTAGTAGTCCCAGTGTGTCAGAGGTACAGTATGAGGTGTGGTTTTGGATTCTCCGGATTCAGATTTAACGTCGTGTTATCATCTTTCCCCTGCATGAACCTGCCATCTAGTGGCACCAGTAAAGTGACACAGATGCAATGCCTACAACGACGTCCCGAGGCTGCAAATATTTACTGGTAAAAGAAGATTTGAGAGATTTTTAAATTTTTTTAAAAATTGTTTTTAGTTCCAGGACTATACTACAATCCTGCATATTCATTAAAATGACAACTGTTAAATAAGAACAGATTACAGTGAGCAGTTGCTGTTAGCACCGTCGTATTAGTTTGTACCTTTTTTTATTTTAGGCGTTTGTCCATACAGACTAGAGGCACTTCTGGTTTCACTCAAAATACATACAAAATCTAACGACCGGGCATCGTCATCTATCTACGACCTGGGCTTTTACAAAAGAGGCAGAAGTTTTAGCTCCTGCATTCTTAGACCACAGACTGAGTTTTGCTGCTGTGTGTGTCGTGATCGTCATAGCGTTGGTACTGTTCCCCGAGCAGATGCTGTCGGCTCTCGGAGTTGTGGGAACGGGAGCGGACGGCACACGTTGTGACTGTGAAGATGACCGCCACCAGGATAAGCGCTGCTATCACGGCGATGGTGATGATCTCGGTCAGAGTGATGGGACGGGCTGGAGAAAGAATCGTGAACATGTTATTACACAAGCTGTGATGTACTGGGGGGGGGGGGGGGACTTGGTTATAGGATAGCAATATATACAAGGTGTTTCAAGATCAGTAATAGGAATACTGAACAAGCAACTCGAGGTTGCATGCTGTCACTGGAAGCAGTACGTACCGGGCCAAGTGGCCTCATAGGAGTAACCCAGGTTCTCTGGAGCGGTCAGGAACATTTCTGCGTTGGTCACAGGAGGCCAGAACGGCACCATGTTGTAATCTCTGTTATGGCCAATAGGAGCGTTTTCCATTGGGTAGTTGGCAGAGCCTGACACAAATACACACTGTTAGTTTTCCAACAAACAAGAACATTTCATTTTGTTTAAAAAAAAAAAAATACTATAAAACTATTTATATATGCAATACTATATTCACAAATATAACAGTATGACATATAATATTAAACACTAGATATTAGATATCACGCTAGAGTGGTACGTATTATTTATGGCGGTATAATTTATTGCTGAAGATTCAGGGGGTCGCATGTTATTGTATGGTGCAAGGTATCATCATTTGCCCATGATGTCTAGTCTAATCTCTCTAGTCTAATCTCTGTACTACACACCTGATCGGGGGAGGTTAGTAAGCTCTGAAGAAAGTTAAGGCCACACTTTCTCCACTGTGAATCCCTGTAAAGGAGGTGTGGCCTGTGTAGCTGTCGGATCAACTGGCATGACTGGCCTGAAGGGCATAGAGGACACATCTCTCTCTCACTAGCCCTGACACTCTCACTAGGTCACACCCCTTTATTTAGATTGACAGACAAAGGTCGCACCTTTTCTTACTAGTCGCAGAGGCCATGCCTTGTACACTGTAGCCAGACAAGTATGATGTGTCTCTAAATAATAATATGTCGGTTATAAAATGAGCTGCATGTGTGGTTCCGGACTTTACCAGTACACACACTGTCTGTTCAAACACAAATTAAGTTTTTGAATCTGTATCAATCAGTCTTTACGTCACTGCGAAGCATGACTACAATTGTCCCGTTATTAACAGCTGCTGCATGTCTGCGTGGATTGAAATGAAAGAAGCGCGTTACCTGGGTGTCTCCGAAGCCACTCGTCGAAGATGGCGTCAGTGAAGGTGTGGAGCAGGACGAAGATGGGGTCGTTAGGGGACAGGTGTGTTTGTCCACCGGTACCATTCAGGAACAGGTGAGCCAGATTGTGCAGACTTCGTACCACGGGGTCGTATGTACCCTCGGGGGTGCTGTAGCCTAGCAACACAACCGCAATTTAGCGTCGTGAAAATTGTATTGTGTTGAGCTAAACTGCAAGTATTGACCATTTTACTGTTGTAACAGGGTTGTGTATGTGTGTATGTGTTTATATGTTGATCGCTGTACCCTCGATGGTATTTCTGAAACTGTCTGATGAAGTAGAGTAAAATGGAGGGGTGTCGAATGTGATCAGTTGCAGGCAGGCTTCAATGTCCTGAGGCTCTGGAAGCTTCTGCACCATGGGCCGGGCCACGTTCCCCGCTGGGTTCCTCCTGATGGGGGTGCTCTCGGTACCTGAGAGAGAGAGAGAAAGAGAAAGAGAGAATACATTTTATTCCATTAATTTATGGGACTTTTAAGGTTGGGGTTAATTAGCCACAAAGCCAAGAGTGTGAGCTGGAGGGGTGAAAAAGGCAGAAAAATACAGACGTGTATTTGCTTAAATTATGGCATCATGACTCCGGTTTAAGGTCTTGCTCTTTAGACAGGAGATCACAAGCTCAAATCATGACGTGACTATGATTTTGTGAACACTAGCATGAATAGTTAAAGTGTCTTGGAGAAAGCACGTGCCGCCCTCTGTGTAACTGGCAAGGCTTGGCTAGAGGATAGGACCGATGTGAAAAAATGGTGAGGGAGAACGAGACCATAATCTGCTAATCCACTTATTGCTAAATTTTGGCCCATAAACGTAGCACATGTTGATAATCCCTAAAACCCAGTATGGGCTGAGATAATTCCCTGAATTTTTTTTCCATCATGTGAGAACCATTAGCATGCTGTGTGATCAGTAGGAATGCAGATGGGCTAACATGCCGTGGTCTGATATTTCAGCGAATGTGAAGAAATAGATTGTGTACCAGAAGGTGCGAAATCTATGAAATCACAACGGAAAATACAAGAGCAGTCAAAAAAAGCAAAAACAAAAAAAACCTAGGAAGACTATAGGGGATCTCTGTGTGTGAGAAATGGAGTGAAGAAGAAGAAAAAGAAGAAGAGATTGGACTGACTGTTGCAGATGGTGCCCAGCGTGTCGTAATCGTCCAGGCTCTCGCACACGACGCGCCACTGGGAGAAGATGGAATTGGAGCTAATGCCATTTTCATCAAAGCTGCTTCTGGCACCCATCAAATCATCAGTGCAGATGTCACACTGGTTTCCTCCGATGGCAAAGTTCCAGTACGGAAGAGCGAATCTCGGGTCTCCCAACATGTCCTGAACAAATAATGAATCGCAGCTTAACACCTGTTTTATTGTTACTATTGTTAATCTGTTTTTCTTCTTGCCATACACGGTATGCTGGTCAAGTACACGAACAAAAACAGCGCACTTGATTATTAATAATCCTAATAATGATATCTGATCATGACAAGCTTTTTTTTTTTATTACCTGCATATCACGCTCGAGCTGCAGGAGATGGTATCGGTGCCACGTAATGAACCCAGGTCCCTCGTGAGAGAAGTCCACACCCCCGAAACTGGGCTGTCCTCTACCAAGAAATGTCTTACTCACAGAGTAGTAGTGTGACCACACGAAGTAGTTGTAGATGGTGATGTTTTCAAACAGAGTGGTGTTACCCTCAGGGCCAAAAAGCTCATCATAGCGGCGCGGGGCGATGACCAGGTCCGGGTGCACAGTCTGCTTGGCCTGGTGAAGAGCATTCACGAAGGAGCGCCTCTCTGTCGGGCTCAGGGTTTGAACGTTTCTTCTGACTGAGAAAGAAAGAAAGACGATAAAGTTAGATGACGACGATGATGAAAACAACGATGTTGATTTGCCTACTTTATGCATATACCAAAAAAAAAAAAAAAACACAGTATAAGAAACTTAAATCACAGAAATTTTACTTTAATTAGGATTTCATTATGCCATACTCATCAAAATATAGCTTTCAATTCAACTTACAAGCAGCCAGGTACTAGACAGGCAAGTATTAGATGTAGTATTAAACACACAGTCCTGGAGAATTTTAAATCAAATCAGATCTTAATTGTCGTTCCTCTACATACTGTATCTTGTATACATTGGAAAGAAATGTAATTTCTCCATGACCATGCCTCAACACAATACAGTGGTCCGAGACTACATAAAGTGCAGATGTGCAGACAATAAATACACAGTAAATAAAAACACAACAACAAATACACAGAAAAATGGACCCACAGGAAATGTAGTGTAGCAGCAACACATGTGGAGGCACCATGGGCAGCAAAAAAAAAAAAAAAAAAAAAGTCTCATAAATTAATAAAGCTTTGAAAGGACTTAAAATTAATGTTTTGATTCATTTACAGCTTTGAATTCAGTGGGATAAAACTGAAAAACATTTACACTAAAATCATAACAGAAAAAATACACAAATATAGTTTATGCGTAATTATTATCGTTTAAACATTATTATTATTATTATTATTATTATTATTATTAAGCACTATATATGCACTTGTTGGTTATTTTATCAGGCGGTTGCTCACCGACTGGAGCGGGTGTGTCACAGTTGACCCCGGTGAATCCGTGCCTGCACCGGCCGCAGTTGAAGCCGTAGAAGTTCCCGGTGCAGCGGCACGCGCTGGAGAAGAAGCGGAGCGGCCAGCGTTCCCGGTCGTCCTGCCCCGAGTGAGGGTATTGCGGGCCGTGGGCGCGGGTGTCTGCCTGCACGGGCACGCACTGACCCCTGCCCAGGCTCGCACCGCACGGGTCGTTATTGCGCCCGAACGGAGACGGACAGCAGCGCGCACTGCGCAGAACCTCAGCGCTCGTACACTCGCGTGGGAACTGAGCGCGCACTGCGAAGGCGCACCAAGACAGCGCTAAAACGGCGTGCATCCACATTGCACAGGAAATAAAATAATAAACAAACAAAAACAAACAAACCCAAACAAATAAACAAGCGAACCCGGTTACTGCGATGCAAAAAATAAAATAAAATGAAATAAAACAAAAATCAAATAAGTTGCATAAAAGCTGCGCGTAATTTACCCAACAGTCACGACAATCTACTGCTGTCCGAGATTTCCCCACATGGAGAGGTCCATTGCGCCCCTGATCTGCCCCGAGAACTCGACCTGAGTTTAAATAGCGGATCAGGCGCGTGACCGACCAAAGCCTGAGCTCTGTCCGACCGCGTGACCGCGTCACATTTTAGCAGCAACCTTCTAAAAAAGCCCGGCTTCCACTGCGTTAGTGCGTTAGGAATTAAAATATAAAAATCCCTGGCGTGCACAGGCATCAGCTCGTGCTGGAGTGCGCACTTGGGCATTCCGTTTGTGCGTATTGGACACGCCTGATGAACCTGATCAGTACACACACAGCACTTAACAGCATGTGAGTCACACCATGCCTAATACAGTGCTTTGCAATAGATATTTACTGTATATACCTTAATTAAACTTTTCCACCTTACACTACTATGATCTGGTGAATTTACACACGAATCTACACAAAATACAGTAATAACGTTAAAGTGAATATTTCAGTTCATCTGTGTGCAAATAAAGTGTCACATGATCTCACATGTTCCTGGTGGACCCCCCCAGAGCTGGGTAGAGGGGCATACAGTATCTGAACAAACAGCACCATTTGACCAAGGATCTCAGGACGAAGTTCTAAAGTACTGTATAAACTTCCTTGGATCTCCATTAAACCGAAATAAAATGGGACATGGCACAACCAAGACAACCAAGGTTCACGTACTTTTGCCACTGACAGATATGTAATATCGGATCATTTCCGTCAATTAATAGATTGTGTAAAAAGTGAATTATTTTTTGTCTTATTTGTTTAACAGACAAAAATATATATCTTTATATACACTTTGAGGACTTGTGTGAAAATCCGACGATGTTTCAGGTCATATTTAAGCAGAAATGTAGACAATTCTAAAGGGTTCACAGATTTTCAAGCACCACCGTAAGATGTTTAACAGAAGCCCAAGTGTGGTCCTCAGTCTGCGCACAGCATCCCTGCAGCATGGTGGTGGTACAGTATGCATCATGCATCATGTTTCGGAGATGCTTTTCTTCAGCATGGACTAGTCAGGTTTGAGGGAAAGATTAGATGGAGCCAAATACAGGGAAGATAATTGTAGAAAACCTGTGGGCCGGAGCACCTCCTAAGCACACTGAAGAAGCTACACTGGAGTGAATCAAAACCAAGGACCTGAACATGGTCTGCGTAATTACAGCCAAAGATGGTTTTACCAGGCACTGAGCCAGGTGGGGTGAATACTCATGCAATGACCAAATGTCTTTTTAAAAAAATTTTTATTAGGGTGTTGCATAAGTTTGTGGCCTAGTAAATACAGTATCATTGCCTTTTTGTGGCAAAAATAATTAGTTTATCATTCAAGCATGGAGCCCAGTAAGCTTCATATTCATTGTCTTCTATTCTTATTCAATAGTGGAAAAAAAATGAAAGCAAGAGACAGGGTTTATGGCAACGCTGTGATCGGCATTTCTGCGGTCAAGAACCGGTTCACTGTTTTTGAAAAGGTGACTTCGAGCAAGGTGATGAGCCAAGAAGCGGGTGACCAAAGGAAATAACTGCAGAAACTGTTGGACAAAGATGTGACACACCTGACTCAAGAGCTGGGAAGACGTTTGAATATGGATCATTCTGCCGTTCTAAGGTAATTGGGCAATGGGAAAGATTCTGAAAGTTGGTAGGTGGGTTCCACATGCACTTTCAGAGAGAAACATCAATCAACAATAACATCTGAATTACAGGTGAATTACAGCTTTATTACGAGCTGCTCCATCCTGGAGAAACTGACAAACACACAACGTTATACTGATCAACTGATCAAACTAATCAATGTGGTGCCATCGGATTCCACTGCAACATACGTACACTCTTTGGACATTTAAAAAAATATAAATAAATAAAAAAATTCGATGATATATGAAATTGCATAGATGAATTAATTTCCTCAAAACCTGTATCCTTCTTTCGCAATGGATTTCATTCTTTGCCAGGTAAATGGCAGGAAGTCATAGAATCTGATGGTGAGTACTTTGAAGAGGCCACGGACTTATGCACCACCCTAATAATTTTTAATTTTAAGAATTAAAAAAGTCTGTAAAGGGCGTATTATGCCTTTGGGGTTTGTATGGACTGTGTGGATGTCATGTGAACTGGCTGAGCTTTCTCAGCTCCTCAAATGCGCACACACACACACACACACACACACACACACACACACACACACACTCAGTCTGAGTTATGTAGATTTACTTAGACACACTCTGTCAAACAAGAAACTGTAGTAAAAGGTCATTCTGGTCTGTCTGTTTTTATAAAGACCAACTTCAAAGGCTCAGAGGATGGTTTAACGTACACAAACTGTACGTTTTATAACTGAACACAAACGAGGGTTCTGACTTGCTAACAGTTTGTATCTGCGTTCACCTGTAAGTGTTTAATAGTAAGGTACTCGGAGTAAAGTGATTTCTAGCAGCTCGATTCTTAGATCATGTGAGTTTCTCTCTCTCTCATACACACACACACACACTCGTGATTAACCATGTTACATTTTTTCTCATACTCCCTCAACCCCTTTCAACCCCTTCTCTCCTCTGCCCTTTTCCTCCTTCATCCCTCATGTTAATCCTTCTTTTGGGCAAACAGCAGTTCAGTGGAGCACAAAGCTACACAAAACACACAGGAATGTGTGTGTGTGTGTGATGCTGTGGCAGCGTCTCTTCTGGACGTGTACTAATACATTCCTAGGAAGAGTGCCACACACACACACACACTTGTGGTGTCATTTTATAGTGAATGCTGTATGTGTCAGTGAAAGGTTACTGTTGGTGGGTGTTGTGCTGTTAGTGGTAGATGATGTGTGTTTGGGAATGTTGTGGTTTTGGATGGTGGCTTCTGTAAGTGTTGGATAATCTTAAAGCTGGTGTTTGGTGGTAGATAATGAGGCACTTAAAAATTACTGCTTGGCATTTAATAATAAATGCGACGATGTTTGATGGCGGATATGGTATGTGTTGGACAGTGTTGCTAGTGATGTCTCCTGAATGATGAATATTGTAGTGCTTGATAGTGGATGCTGTATGTTTCGGGCAATGTTACTATTGGCAACTGATGTTGGCGTTGGTAGAAACTGTTAGTGATGGAAAATGAGACTTATGTTGGGGGAAAATTGTGGTGTGTGGTGGCGGATGCTGAGTGTTCCCGTATGTTACTGTTGGTATTTCATGGTGTCGCATTTGAGATATATATATACATATATATACTGAACAAAAATATAAACGCAACACTTTGGGTTTTGCTCCCATTTTGCATGAGCTGAACTCAAAGATCTGAAA
>JAOVYU010000039.1:3543754-3555496 GCA_025674565.1 Synodontis membranacea | reverse complement strand
GGGGGGGGGGATAACGTCATTCCCGTCTCCTGGAAGACCGAGGCGTATTTGGAAATGATCCACACAAGCGTTGGATTGTCTGTGTCGAGAGTGTGTGCCGTGTGACTTAGAAACAAGTCAGCATGTGTCCGGTCACCACACAGGACTGACCTGGCAGAAAATTAAGTTTGATCCTGTTTTCTTTTTTATTATTATTATTATTATTATTATTATTATGATTATGATTAATGCATAACGTTTTAGTGGAATTTAGTGGAGTGACGAACTGTTTAGGAAGCCTGTGCTTTGATAGAATATGGAATATTATAAATAAGTAAAAAAAAATAATAATAATAAAAGCATTTTTCCGGAGCATATTGTATGGTGCACGGTGGACGTGTCTCCTGCGTGCTCTACGTGCACGTCAGCCGTCGCTTCAGTCACATCAGCTCCCGGTAGCGCACTCCTGTCATCCCCTTGCGCACTACCCACTGGCACTCGCTCTCGTCTCTGCACCCGCTTATCCTTCTCTCCAGCCGCTGACCTCACATCCCTCTGTTCTCTAAAACGATACTCTGTGTCGCTCCCTTTTTGTCTCCGGCTTGGCTTCTACGACTTTAATACTGTACCTGCTTAATCGGCTGTACTCGTTTGCTCGCGGTTTACAAAGGGACTTCAGAAGGCTGCAGTACAAAATGTTTCACCGTACAACGTTTTCAGATATTATTTACTGTTTATTGTGTGCGCTTCAGCAGCCCCGCTGTCCGTTCCTCTCTGTTCACGTGTGCCGTAGGGCGAGTTCTGGTCAACCAGACGACAAGAGGACATGAATAACAATTACCAAAGAGTCATTCCTCATTACCCGGGTTTATGATATTCAAAATCGCTGCAGGGAACACACATACGTGGTCTGGCACGGAGAGAGATTTACACAGCAAGAGTAGATGGTGCGTGCATGTGCGTATATGTGTGCGTACTTGGCCTTGAATAGGCAAAAAGCAAAAAATCTTTGTTTGTTTGTTTATTTGCAGTTTGTCTGTTTGTTTTGTTCTGTTTTTATGGCTTTGAATGCGACAATACAAATGTAGCCAAAAAACAGTTCCCTGTCGGAGTTTGCAGCTTTTGCTACGATATTTTTTTTTTTTTTTGCACAGACGCTAGATATTGTCATAACCCTTTGCGACAGTTACGTAACAGCAACAAGTACGAGACCTAGCGATAACATCATGGTAGCAATCATAATGTTTTATGAGAACTATAGAGCATGCCAAGTGCGAGAGAGGATGTAATACTTCTTCGGAAGGTTATGACATACATGCCATAACCTCTTAATTTATGTGGAATCAAATATGCTAAAGAAAAACGAGCATAAAATGTGACCGCTAATTGTAATATTGCTTTACGACCGGATAGTGAATGTTATGACTGTCTCATATCACGGGGTTCAAGACGAAAAAAGCACCACGCATAAGCATATACGTATCGCACTTTCCCAAATACAGAAGAGCTACCGCAACACTTGACACCAGGACACACTCCAGTGGCGTTGTGTTTGTTCTGGTGATGTGCGACGTGTAAGATCCTCCAGTCGTCCAGAGGAGACATCGTGAGATTGTGCAGATGTTTGGATTGGATCAGAGCGCTTTATATACAGAGTGAAACAGTGTTTGTGTGTGTGTGTGTGTGGATTGTGCCAAACCTCAGTTCTCACCTCCAAACAAGCAGGTTATATAATCCCACAAGAGGCTCATAAGCGTGCACTTACGCAACACTGGCCTCAAGTGAAAGCTTCCCGTCTCACGCTGGCTGAAAACTAGCAAAACTAGCAAAAGAGATTTCAGAGACGAGCATACGCGTCACGTTTACGCCTTATTAATAATATTACAAGAAAAGAAAATTCTTCCATTTGACCAAATAAGACTGGGAGTGTGCTTTCCTAGTAGCAGGTTCTGAAGACTTCACTGCAAGATTAGGCCAGGGTAAATTAGCTAAATAAAGGAAACGCTAGATAATATTTCGTCTTATGAGGTTACTTTATAATAATAACCTGTCATGGTAATTAGTATTAAATAGTATTCTGGTGGTAGATCATTTAAAGCAAAAGTGTCTACCAAATTTATAGAATGAGAAAAATATAGAGAATTTTTTTGTCGTTGCTTGAAGATCTTTTTCGCAGTATCGGGATACACACGTACACCATAATGCACGTGCATGATACATGATACGGGCAAATGTATTTAACATTATAGACTTTTACGTACTGTACACATCGGCACGCCTACAATATTGCAGACGTGTGCAGAAATGCATGCATGTTTACACTTACACACGCATGATTATACAGTATATAGGACTACATGTACTGTATGCATAAATACAACGTAGCACTTTTGTAACGTATATGAAATCGTATTACTCGTGTTATTTATGACGCCTCTTTGCTGGTGCAGTGGCGTGTTCCCGCATTCGCATGTGCAGATAACACTTCGCTGAACTTTCCCCTCTAACAGAGTGCAGATGCAGAGAGTCATAAATGAAAACGGCGCCAGTAATTAGAGCCGGTCAATAAAAGTTGTAACTCTGCGTCCAATTAGTGGGCCTGACCGGCTTTTTTTTTTCTCGCAACTGCATATTGAAGCGACCGAAGACACTGCTGACCAAGACCAGCACGCAGCAGGAAACCCTGAGAGTTAGCCTTAAATCAGATCCTGCCCCGGTAGTCCTTATGCATTCCTGGTTCAGCTCTGTGTCAGCTCAGACGTGTGCGCCAGAGCTGAAACACCACTAAATTCCGCCTGTGTTTAAGTATTTATGAGGTGATCTCAGTGTCTACTCCAACCAGCGTACTTCAAATCCCATCCCAATAATATGGCCTCTATTTATATTAAAGCAATAAAGCACACAATATGTGTCCTGCTGTATCCGTTTCGAATCAGAGCCGGAGCTTTCTTCCGACAGCAAGTGAGATTTTTTTATTTTTTTTTATTTTTGGAGTAAAACGAGTCTAAAGTTCGCAATGTGAAAAAAAAAAAAAAAAAAAAAGTAGGATTTTTCATCCGTACTGTACAGGTATATGAAATGGACACAAATAATAATGCAGACTGTCTGATAAAGTGCCTCCGAGGGGCTATAAGAAGAGTCAGTGGTGTTAAAAGGTTTATAAGTTAGGTTTATAAAAATAAAACATTTTTATTTAAAAAAAAAAAAAAAAATGGTTGTAGGGTTAGGTGTACTGTAGGTCGCGCCAGAGCAAATGATAATCAGCTGCATTAACGATTAATGATTATTTAAAGGCTCTCATATGAATAGTAACACGAACGTGTGTGCTCGTCTGGGTCATGCGTGTGCATCCGATATGCTTTTCGTCTTTTCTTAATTCACCTAAAGCCACATCCCCTTTAGAGCTACTAGAGAGATGCCCATGTATACCAAAGCTAACCAGCGACAGTTTAAAAAATGCCAACAGCAGATTCTCTCTGCTTCTCTCGCTCTATCTCACTTTCCCTGTTTGCCGCTCTCTCTCTCTCTCTCCCTCTGTGTGTGTGTGTGTGTGTGTGTGTATGCTACATCAGTGTAGCAGCAGTCTTTCATGGACAGTGAAGTGTAAAATGGATGGAGCGAGAGACACAATGCTGCTGATCAATCTGCCACGGAGAGGAGAACTCTGGGTAAACGCGTGCGTCAGGGTCGAGCAGGGAGAGAAGCGTGTCCGAGAGAGCATGGAGAGAGAGAGAGAGAGAGAGAGAGAGAGAGAGAGAGAGAGAGAGGACAGGTTCATTGTCACGCTCTAGAATAGGCTCAAATTCACTCTGACTGGGCTTTTTGCTCGAAAGAATCAGAGATAAACAGCACACAGCAGAACAGGCAAGCACACATTCACTGCCTTCACACAATGCCCGACGGACCTTCATTATATTCCTCCGCTCTTTTTTTATACACATACAATAACGCTTCTATCAGTTTGTCCTGGAAGCACACAATAACTCACTGACTGAGCAAATCTCAGAGCAAACAGTGTCCCTGTTTTCATGATCATAGCACAAGAGCAAACATCTGGCATGCAATTGCAGGATTGCAGGAATACGCATTAACATACAAACTACTGTAGATCGATTTTATACTGTATATATATATATATATATAAAACGCAAGGCATTATAATAAAAGCTTATGGTTGAACCTGATTCAGAATCAAATGTATTTTAGTCATTGATGTGGCTGTGATGATTCCACGAGACTGCTTCTGATACTGTTAAGGAATTTAAATAAGTATAAATAGTTTGGATTTCTTTGAAATAAACTGTCTGGGTTATCACATACTTCTATATGCAAGTGCTGTTTTATAACATGGATGTATTACAGCTATAAGCTTTTTTTTCCATCCCTTTTTTTCGCCGATAGTCCGGATGTTTTTAACCTCTTTTTCACCTAGTGGCTGTTTCTTTCCTTTATAATTTCCCCCACTGATACCCCTTGAAAACACCCCGTGCTCCATCCCCTCATTTCCACCCCCCTCCTTTCATCCCCACGGGCAGTGTCTTGCTGTGTGACATCACGCTGCTTCCTGTCTCCTTGCCAGTTCAATGACAGCTTCCTGTTCCGCAGGCTGCTCCCTGTCTCCTCGACGACAGATGCTGTCGCCACAGCAACTGTCAATCAAAGGGTTGAACAGGTGGACAGAGGTGTATCGCATACCGAGAAGCCCTTCAACACGCAGCCATCCGATAGATCGACAAATCTGTGTAGAGTAATATTGTGTTATATTTTTATTATTTCTTCGTCCTGTTTGGAGCCAACTTTTCTGTACCACTCAGCGGTGTTGGACAGAATCAATCAAATTCCGGGGACTAAATGATGATCTTCTGTGGACTTACTACAACAGGACACTTCAACATTCGTCTATTAGCCATAACGTTAAAACAACCTGTCTAATATTGTGTAGGTCCATCTTGACTCCACAAGACCTCTGAAGGGAAAATCGAATGCTTTTGTTGTACCTGCTGCTGCTTGAAGTTGTTGTTGTCGCTGGTTTTTTTTTTTTTGTTGTTGTTGTTGAATCCATGATTGACGATTGGTGGAGCTGGGCGAGCCAGACGAATCTGCGTGTACGGACAATAAATTAAAATCTTGCATTAAAGCTCCCACAAAGACAAAATCATTTGTATTCTAATGTTTCATCTTAATGTTATTTTCCGTACAACGTGCATAATCTTACTCGAGAGATTAATAGGCTGTTAGACCCAACAGTACCGTAACTTAATAGAAACAGAGAGAGAGAGAGAGAGAGAGAGAGAGAGAGAGATTAGCATGCTGTGGATAGGAAGAGATGGATAGCACTTGGGACCTGGCTTTACTGTGTTACATTATCTGAATGATATAACCAAATGTTGACATGATAAGCTGTGTAAGAATGCATTCTGAAGCATATAGAGATATCAGACTTGGGCTTGTGCCAGCAACCCTGGCCGTGTGCCCATCCGTCATTCCTGTCCTGTCGTTGGCCCGGGTGATGTTTGCACGGGGAAGCAGTTCATAAGCGTAAGTAGAATTTTAAGAAAAAGAACAGTATAAAAATCTGATTACTAGATGACTGAAATATTGACGTTGGGTTCTTGGTCTGATCAATACTTCCTGATTTGATTCGACTGCTTGATGGCTTGGTCTGACCCCCCGATTGTATTTATTATTATTATTATTATTATTATTATTATTTGATTCTTTTCTAATCGAGGACAGTTCTTAACAGCTGTGGCGAAACCTGTTCATTATTCGAGTCCGCTTCGGATAATTTAAAATGCAACAATTTGCTTTACTGTAATCCAAGGCTGGATGCAAGATTTCCTGCCTGCACTAACACAAACTTATACTACACAAAAAGGTTTGTGGTACATTTGTGTAAGCCTCAACGACTGTCCAAGTCGGTGAAGCACATTTTGCAGTTCAACATTAGCGTCAAGAGACAGCTTTTGCTCAGTCTGAGATCCTAAAATTAAATTAGCATTAGTAAAATTAGCGTTAGGCGCATTTAATTAGCAGTGCTGGCTGATGATTGTCTTAATAGTTGTTTTGTTCTATTAGAGAGCTTTAATGGATGCCACAAAGAGACACACCTTTGAAATAATCTAATATCGCTTAGAAAATGCACAGGCCAATGTTCTGACCTGCTGCGTCGAACCGAATACTGTATTTGAAGGCTGTTTTCACTCGTCAGGTCACTTTTACTGCGCGGAATACCGATATGCAGCTGGAAATGCTTTGAATATTCTATCGGTTTCATCAAGAGGTTCCAATCCTATCCACCTTTGCTTGAACGATTAGCGAGGAGCTCCTCTAGAGGCTCAGTCCGCTCTTTACTATAAAAGTAAGCCGGAGAAAAATACCGATTTTGCGCTACTCAAAGAAACAAACTGTTACCGTAACATTTGAGTTTATTCCAGTTTATATGCTTGTATTTTGTTTTAACCTTGCGTTTTTAATTTAGATATGATTTCAGCTTACACTTGAACTTTAGAAGCGTAAGGTCTGCCTCTTCTGCTGTCTTTAAGAAACAATCGCTTTATTCAGTACGGTTTCGATTTCAACTCCATCGTCCTGCGCGGTAGTTTCGTCCGTCTCGTTTGTGGTCAGACGTTATCTTTGGCTTGCTCTCAGGAAATTTTCATCCCCTTGCTTTTGAATTCTCACCATGGCTGACCCAGCATCTCTTTTAAACCACTATGAAAATGCTTATATGACGTCTAACATCTATTTATTTATTTATTTCTAATATCTACTTTTTCTCATCTCCGTCACCTTTTTTTTTTTTTTTTGTCTTTTTAAATTTCCACCAAGCCGCAATCGTTAAATCTTCCACACTTGTCATCTTTAAACTGACACTTTGGCAAATCTTTCTCGTCATTGTGAAAAAGCGGACATGTGATACGGCATCTCAGGATCTGTCTGGTTTGGATTCTGTCAGTTTGGTGTGATTTGTTTCCATGCCTGTGAGGTGATGGGGCTCTGAGCGTGTCTCCACGCGTCCTCTCCGTTCAGCCAGGAGCCATAAAACTGCTCGATCCTTCTAGAGCTCTGCATTATCAGCATATTAAACTTATCTCATCCTCTTAGGGTGATACAGATCCAGGTGAGAGTGAATGTCGGTGTGAAATTAATTTTCACGACACCTGGTTTACCCCCCCCCCCGCCACACTTTCACTAAGTCTCTGATTACATCTCCACAAGCAGCTCAGCACCACTAACCGAAGAACACGAATCACATTCTCCTTTTGCTCCAAGGTCACAACCTTGCAGGTTTCAGATCTGATCAGAGTTGTTGTCTAAGGCGAAGGCCACAGATCAGATTTGTCTTGTTAGCGATATCCAGTCTTATCCTGCTTGGCTTATAGGCTTAAATTCTAATTTGTAATTTACCAGGATCAGAATAAAATTCTAGAGCTGCGTGTTGATGTTCTTTTTAGTTCGGGACAAAGATCTTATAGATAAATGTGTCAGCGTTCATCATAAGAAAAGGTAGCCGTGCAGATTTCATCGTAACCTACAAAGCTATCTATATAGGAGTGTCTTTGTCTAGCAGTATTTTCCTCTGGATGTTTGTTTACTTTGAGGTGATCGATGTCACGTATTATTCTCTGGTTAATCATGTTACTCTATTATTTGTGTTATTAGTAAAAGGGGGACTATGCGTAGAAAAAGCATTACGGTATTCAGTGAGTTGGTAAAATTAAGCCTTCTTCATTGTTCTTCATGTTCATTCCTTCCTTCTTTCCTTTGTTGGTTGGTTGTTGCATTCATTCTGTCATTTGTTTGTCCATTCTTTCTTTCATTTATTTCATTGGTTGGTTGGTTTCCTGATTGGGTTATCCACTCGTTCTTTCATTGGTTTGTTCATTCCTTCCTTCTTTTCTTTAATGGTTGGATGGTTGGTTGGTTGGTGCGTTGATTCTTTCATTTGTTTGTCCATTCTTTCTTTTATTTATTCATTGGTTGGTTGGATTCTTGACTGGGCTGTCCACTCGTTCTTTCATTTGTTCATTCATTCCTTCTTTTCTTTAATGGTTGGTTGGTTGGTGCGTTCATTCTGTCATTTGTTTGTCCATTCTTTCTTTCATTTACTTCATTGGTTGGTTTCCTGATTGGGTTATCCACTCGTTCTTTCATTGGTTTGTTCATTCTTTCCTTCCTTTCTTTATCGGTTGGTTTGTGCGTTCATTCTGTCATTAGTTTATCCATTCTTTCTTTCATTTATTTCATTGGTTGGTTTCCTGATTGGGTTATCCACTCTTTCTTTCATTTGTTTGTTCATTCTTTCCTTCTTTTCTTTAATGGTTTGTTGGTTGGTTGGTGCGTTCATTCTGTCATTTGTTTATCTGTTCTTTCTTTCATTTATTTCATTGGTTGGTTGGTTTCCTGATTGGGTTATCCACTCTTTCTTTCATTGGTTTGTTCATTCTTTCCTTCTTTTCTTTAATGGTTGGATGGTTGGTTGGTTTGTGCGTTCATTCTGTCATTTGTTTGTCCATTCTTTCTTTCATTTACTTCATTGGTTGGTTTCCTGATTGGGTTATCCACTCGTTCTTTCATTGGTTCGTTCATTCTTTCCTTCCTTTCTTTATCGGTTGGTTTGTGCGTTCATTCTGTCATTTGTTTATCCGTTCTTTCTTTCATTTATTTCATTAATTGGTTGGTTTCCTGATTGGGTTATCCACTCGTTCTTTCATTGGTTTGTTCATTCCTTCCTTCTTTTCATTATTGGTTGGTTGGTTGACTGGTTGGTTCATAGGTTCATTCTTTCATTTCTTTGTTTGTTCCTTTCTTTGTCCCTTTCATGGTTGGCTGCTTGATTCTTTGCACTGATGTATTGCACTAAATTTGATGTAAATTTACCAAGTGGCAAGACCCTTTTTAGGACCCATGCTAGGATGCCATCAGTGCACAATGCCCTTTAAAACTAGACGATTTAAAACTAGACGTCTCACGGACAGTTTCCTAGGGAATCACTACCGCTGGGACAGTTTTCCTATTCGATCACTGCCAGTGGGACAGTTTTCCCATTGAATCATTGCTAGTGGGACAGGTTTCCTCCTGAATTATTGCTAGATGGACAATTTTCCTAATGAGTCTCTGCTACTGAGACAGTTTTCCTATTGAATCATTGCTAGTGGGACAGTTTTAGTATATCACTGCTATTGGACCAGATTTCCTAGTGACTCTTTGTTCCTGGGACCATTTTCGCAGTCATTCACTGCTACTGGGACAATTTTCCTAATGAGTCGCTGCTACTGGGACAGGTTTCCTAGTGAATCAAAGGCCACACCCTGTAGGAGATTTCTGTAATTTCTGTTAACAGTGGTAAATTTAATTTGAAGCCGGTGTTTTACTGTCGTGCCTCAACTGAAACAATATGTTAGCGACAAAAACAAAAACAAATGATTAATGAACAGATGGCGTTAGCAAAGATTTTTCTACCATAAAAATAAGAATATTTTATTAGAGATATAAATGCCCAAGCAACAACATATAACCCGAGGTAGCACTAGAACATTATTAAATGTTAGTATTAAAGTATTTATTAGTTTTATAGCATTAAAGTGTTTTCTCCCCCCATTTAGTGTACAATAGCACAGAATATGAATAATGATTTCAAATGAATATTTATAACCGATTCATAATGAAGTTGAAACGGCCCTCCAAATGGCTACCGTCGGTGCCTCCCCCTCCGAATGGACTTTATGACTACAGAGTGGACTTTTTTTTTTTTTTTTTTGGTTGATGAACAGCCTCTCTGCACAAATGCAGCAACAGAAGTTCAGGCATTTGATTGAATCACAGTCAAACTGCAGCTCATTACAAAAGCTATTAGTCTAGTCGACAGCAAAGCTCAACAACTGTCTAGAGAGACATGGACAAAGTGGTGTCTCAGGATGACAACGGTGATAAGGCATCAATATTTATCAGGGTCTAATGGTCCCGTTAATATATTAGGATAAAGCAATGGTTCTGTTTTTTTTGTTTGTTTGTTTTGCTATTTGAATAAATGTATTAGAATTTAAAAAGTGTAAAAAAAAAAAGTTTTTTTTTTACAGATTCGATACGGGTTTGTCTTATTGAAGATACACCACTGGAAAAGTTTTTTTTTTTTTTTTTTAAGTTGGCATATAACCCTGTAGCAAAAGAAAACAAGATATTTCAATTAGCTTTAATCGTCTATAATATTTACAGTAGTATGTCTGAAACTGGTACTTCTAGTAATACTCTGTGCTGCGCATAACTCCCTCTAGTGCTTTCTTCCTAGCAAAAACATCTGTGCAACAGTGAGGTTCTAAGCAATGCATCATACAGCAAATCTGCTTTAAGTGTCTTCGTGCTTCAAACTCGTCCCGAAATTGTATTTATGAATGCGCAATGCAAATGGGTCATATCCTAATGAGGGTACTTTATTCTTTTCATCTAAAGTGCATGTTAATGACTTTATGGAAAGTTGTAGGCTCTTGGGGAAGCATCCATATCAGGTGTAGTTTATCTGTTTGTTTGTTTTACCAAGCATCGAGATAGATGCTCGCCCACATCGTAGCTGTGCTTATTGACCATTTAGTTGTGTTTCGTACTCTCGTCTTGAACTCCGTGCCCCCGGGATAGTCTCTGGATCCAGCACGCCAGGATAAAGGTGAATGAGTGATGCATCGTGTCTTACAGTATTTACAGTGCAGCAGAAGAGAGGAAAATAAATGGAGGTTGTTGGTGTACAGTGAGAGTTAGTGAGAGTGATGAACACCACAGTCTTCTCTTAATCAGTTTGGACTGCTGAGTCCATCATCAGCCTCGCAAAAAAAAAACAAAAAAAACAAAAAAAAATGCTGAGATGACCCAGGAGAGCACTGTAAATCCAATCAGCACGGCTGTTCAGGTGCCCATGGGGTAATGCCAGAGAACACACACACACACACACACACACACACATATAGACACTAAAGCTTTAGAGATAAAAAGGATGTTAGTTTTTAACCTTTGTTTAATGCAGTTAATGTTGTCCGAAGAGGTTAAAAAATCTCCACCAGATGTACGCGGCTCTTTAAAGACGTACTAATTGGAAGATTATAGGAAGTTTTGTTACAAACATCTCGCCATGTGTCTGTGTTGATTGAGACTTCCTGTATAAACATGCCCGTAGTTTCTCTCATTATTGTTCATTGTTCAGGAGAAATGAGAAACAGGACCTGCATTCCTGACTGGTGATCACAGTATGATGGGTCTTTCTCAAACTTTCACAAACTGTCTCACACATCAAGCAGTCCACAGGGTGTGTGTGTGTGTGTGTGTGTGTGTGTGTACGTGTGTGTGTGCATGTGTATGTGTATATGTGTGTGTGCTAGGGTAGTGATGAACCCCGGTCATATTTTGAGACAGAATTTTATGGCCTGTGGGCAGAAGTTACACACTAGCTTTGGGCTGCTGCCACTGGGGCGAATACTAGCAGAACACCGTTGCTACAGGCACACACACACACACACACACAAAAACACACACACACACACTGACACTTTCATAGATCATAGGACTTTCGATACAGGAGGAGTGTCAGATCAGGAGCACAAAGACAGACACACACACACACACACACACACACACACACGTGCGCACACACACACATGAACACACACATTATTATTATTATTATTATTATTATTATTATTGTTGTTGTTGTTATGTAATGTATAATAATAATAATAATAATAATAATAATAATAATAATAATAATAATTCAAC
>JAOVYU010000039.1:3469201-3482375 GCA_025674565.1 Synodontis membranacea | reverse complement strand
TGTTTACCATCAAACACTGACGTTTACCATCAAACACTGACGTTTACCATCAAACACCATTGTTTACCA
Source organism: Synodontis membranacea (assembly GCA_025674565.1). Taxonomy (NCBI): domain Eukaryota; kingdom Metazoa; phylum Chordata; class Actinopteri; order Siluriformes; family Mochokidae; genus Synodontis; species Synodontis membranacea. Next base: position 3,482,306 of record JAOVYU010000039.1, on the reverse strand, counting down.
TCAAACACTGACGTTTACCATCAAACACCATTGTTTACCATCAAACACTGACGTTTACCATCAAACACTATTGTTTACCATCAAACACTGACGTTTACCATCAAACACTGACGTTTACCATCAAACACCATTGTTTACCATCAAACACTGATATTTACCCTCAAACAAACCAATATTTACCATCAAACAGCAGATTCACCATCATACGAAAGTATTCGTGAATAGTATGAATACTGAAAACCATCTATACGAATCCGCGCGACTCAATCTATGACATGAGCTCTGCCTCTCAAACGAAAAGAGCCGCCAGTTTTTTTGCCTTATTAAGACGTTACCAGAAAACACACGGATTATCATATAACACTCGCACAGTAGCCAGCACAACCTAAAAAAAAAAAAAAAAAAAGAGGAAAAAAAATGGTGTTTGCTATTTTTATCAGATTTCACCAGCCATCTCAAAGCTTTGTTCTTCGAAAGGTCATCTCGTTGATCTGTTTTTAGCGTTTGTGTCTCCGCTCATTCAAGTAGACGGAAGCGTGGCCTTGTCTGACTGAAAAGAAATTCCAAAGAGGGGCATTCCGAATTGGCTTCCGAGAGACTTTTACTACATATAAGAACGACTTTTGTCCAGCATTTAGAATCCGTAATCCGCCATCACACACCAGAAATCACCAACAAAAGCTGTTGTTCACGTGCATGTTGTGTTTATAACCTGAAAAAAAAATAAAGAGTCAGATGAGTCAGAATGAATGAATGATGCAAACCTTACAATTTTCTATGTTTACAGCACACCGGCCCTAAACATCGGTTTACTGGTGTGTGTGTGTGTGTGTGTGTGTGTATATAAGCTAATTTTGTGTTAGGATTACGGGGTTTAAAGGTCCTGAAACGATTGCAGACCTCTTATCTGTTTAATCCTATTTACCGTATTCAGCCCCAAAGGCCAAATCACTGGGCACGGAACAGCACACTTTCCTTATTCCTATATATTCCTGGTGGAAATGAGCTTTGGCATCAGTGAAGCATGGAGTGAACATGAGCATCTCCAGTCCCTGCAGGGAAAGAGACACGAGCAATGTGTGACCAGGAAATGACTCACTCCAACACCATGCAGGCCAAAGGCTAATAAGTCCCACTGCGCTAAGCACTACAACAAGCAGCACCATGCTAACACTGCTCCCTGTCCTACGAGCTGCCATTAAAAATGTATAAGATTTGATTGTTTTTGAGGTTCGGTTTAAGGATTTTACTTTTTTATTTATTTATTTATTTTTTTATTCCGAGACTATTGTCTCTTCTGTATACTAAGTCCTAAGAAGCATCCTGATATGCTAAACGTTGAGTGCTAACCCAACATGCTAAGAACTATGACAGGATAAAGACTGTGCTTAGCTTTTAGTACGTTAGCTCAGTCTTAAATGTTAATATCGTAAGATGTGTAAACATTAATAAAGGAAGTGTTATGTACTATAGCTAGTAGTGTTTTTTGCTCAAAAGAGGACTTTTTTTTTGTTAGTCTAGTCAAGTGGTGATGTTAGATGTCAGGTTGCTGTGTCCGTGTTAACACATGAATCGCGAGGTTAGCTTTTAACAAAGACAAGCTAATCGACTTCGGCCTGTATCGCGACCTTTGACCCAGCACAAATTGACCACGTGAGCTTTTCTAAACAAATCTAACCTGATTTGTTTTACTTAACAACGGCTCAGAATAAGGTCCTTTAAACCAAATACAGTCGTTATTTATTTCTCCCAAATCCTTGATGCTGTTTCAGTTAATAACATTAAAGAGGTGAAACTGTTCCTTTAAGTTTACCAGTGCGGAGAACTGTAAAACTGAAGTTTACCAGCGTCCTGGCTGGTTTTTATGACTTGCTTTAATTACACCAGCTTGGCAACCGTGATCTACATTATTATATCTTGCTATTAATAATAATCTCGCTGTTTCTCTTCCTTTGTCTTCACAGCACCACCAAAGTTTTTAAGGACGCCCAGCGACCAAACGGGAGTTCAAGGTGGCGTTGCTTCCTTCGTTTGCCAGGCCACGGGTGACCCGCGACCCAAAATCGTTTGGAACAAGAAGGGGAAGAGAGTGAGCAACCAGAGATTTGAGGTACGAGGTGTATGCTCGACGAAAAAAAACAAAAAAATGGATAGGTGTAATTCTCGTACTATCAAACGAAAGAAAAAGAACTTGCATGTGTGTAGTAGTGCGAGTGTAAAAGGTGCAGAAGTTGTTGATGTAAAAGGGAAAAATATTTACACTTCCTAAGCCTTGACCTTGATGCTTAGCCCTTGTGGTTTTTGCGTTTGGCTGTGAACTGCAAATGGTTCATTGGTTTCCGCTTCCGTATTGCTTTTCAGATGCAGTTCTTTTTGCTCCGCAGTATGCGCCCTGGCTCTCTTATTTGGCTGAAGCATTTTGATTTATTTCTTTTAATCTGTGCTTCTGCTATCCATGATAAAGCAACCCATCACACGAGGACTCTGATAAGATTCCCATTAATGTGTGTATATATATGTGTGTGTGTGTGTGTGTGTGTGCGTCGCTGCAGCATTTTCACTGTCACCGTTCTGCTAGCGACAGTTTGCCGCATATTATCGTTTAAGGGGACAGCCCCGGTCTAACAACAACAGAAATCTAATCTTATCAGAGTTCAGTTCACTGCCATGTATGTGTTCTCTGCATGCTAGCACAGCGGATAAAAAAAAAAAAAAAAAAAAACTAGCAGCATCATGATCCTGAATTCCTGCTATTCCATCACCCACTTTGCCTAATTCAGGAAAATCATTTCCTTTTAGAAGGTCGGCGACTTCCTGTCTGTGCTCTTGCTTTTAATGAAAATGGATCCCGGAAGAGTTCATATAACATGCCACTCTTTGAATCGGCTTAGTCTGAATTATCCGGGTTTGCAAGTTAGTGTGTTTTTAAAGCATGTGTGTTAGAGCACTTCCTATACGTATTTTTTAATGTGCTTACACTATCAAACCAAGTCCACAACTTTTCTGTCTTTCGTTCGGTCCATGTCTCGTCTGTCCTTCAGAGCTGCGTTTTGTCTTTTATATCAGCGTCGCTGTCAAAATTTTCCCCGATGTCTGATATCAGTTCTTCAGCATACTCTATGTACTTGTATTGTTTTACTTCAGCGTTAAAATGGAATGAGCTCTGTCTCAATAAATGTCTCAGAAACAGCGGAGCACATTTCTCATTTTTAATGCAAAGTGGCAAAGCTGGTCCTTGTACAGTATCTTGAAACATATTTCGATGAAGGAAGCGAAATCAAAGGCAGAGACACATTTTTTCAGAGCGTTTTATACTGTATCGTGCTATGATCTATTCTAAACCTCCGTCTGCAAACGTTCCATGTTCTGGACAATAAGTCACACCGGAGGATGAGACACACCCGGTAAAATCAAATCGATCTGTAAATCATTTAAAATGTTGTCCCTTCATTTAAACTTTATAGTACGTGTGTGCTGAAGCTTTGTAATAACAATGTAATAACTGGAAAAGAAATGTTTGTACATGAAAAGAAATGTTTGGGCCTTGTCCTTCCTTCTATTTTTTTCAACATTAATTCTTTATCATATCCTCCCCTTTGTCGGATGATATTTTGGGATGTGTAGGTAATCTTTCCAATCAGTCATGTGCGTGTCTCCGTCTGGTCAGCCGTAACATCTTCTTCCTCTCGTACCCGCAGGTGATAGAGTTTGACGATGGCTCCGGCTCCGTCCTGAGAATCCAGCCCTTGCGCACTCCACGGGATGAAGCCATTTACGAATGCATGGCCTCTAACAGTGTCGGAGAGATTAGCGCCACCACGCGCCTCACTGTCTTACGTGGTAGGTCTTGTGCAAAAAAAAAAAGAGCACAAACGGTTAACTTTTATCCCTCTGTCCCACCAGCATGAGCAGGTAAGACGACTGTCTCTGCTTTGTTGCTGTTATTTGTCTATAACCATTCAGTAATTCTGCTTACTTGGTCAGATTAACCCTACATTACTCTGTGGTCATGCAAAATATCATTTTCTACACCATCTGATGAGGCATAGATTCCTGATTATAAACAGCAGTGACATTAGATTCTTATCTTTTTTTTTTTTTTTTTTTAAGTTTGGATGGAGAAGTAATATAATTTTTGTGATTTTATACAGAAGAATAGTTCATTTAATTCTTGTGACGATTTGGCATGACTCAATAATTAGCACTTCTTCCCTTTTTATCTTTCTGATTATTATTTATTTGTTTTATTCATTTTTTTCTTTTTTACCAGAAAGAAGTGTACTTACAGTATGTTCTGTTACGTAGCTCAATCTTGTTCATCGAGATAACCTCTTTATCTATCGAAACTCTTACATTTATTTATTATTCATTTATTATTCATTTTTGCCAGTCAAATATTGTTTGCCACAACGCACTGCCTTTTTTTTTTTTTCCCCCCCACCACGGTTAGTTTCCAATTACCAAAATCGCTGACCAAGTGGAAATTCTTGTTGGAACAGTAGCCATTACTTGACAAACCAAATGAGGATGTGTTTTTGACTCCAGAAATATATCTTCTGGGAAACATGCAAGCTTTTGACTCTTGACTCCGCTCCGTTGTCCAATTTATCAACGTCTGCTATATTTCGAACCTCAGAGTCAAGGACCTAGTGGATGGTTTGTGATCAGTATTCTCATTATTAGAAGGCACTTTTTTTTTTTTTCTTCTTCTCCTTCTTCTTCTCGCTGCTTTCCTTTGGATCAGTAATCTAATTTTATGGCACATTGACAGAGAATTTTCATACAGTCTCAGAGTCTGTACAGTGATGAATTTGGGTGGAAATGTGCCAGCCTGAGTAGTCAAAATGCCTAAATCCTGCCACCTTTTTTTTTTTTCTTTTGGGTTTCTGCTGTCACAGTTTCAGGCTGAATCCTGGCACTGTGGTCTGCTAGCGCTGACAGTCTCTGGAGTACTCGTATTGTACTTGTGGAAAGGGAAGAATAGGAGTTTAAATTAAAGCGCTGAATTCCGGACTGGAGGGAGACAAGGAGATAAAGAGTGAAGACAGGAAGATAAAGTAGAAGAGGTGAGAGATAGCAAAAAAGAGAGAGAGAGAGAGAGAGAAAATATAAAGGAGGGAGTCCTTTCACCAGAAGACTGAAAAATTACTCAGGCAATGAGTTAGTACCGAATGCGCCCCTTACATCTGTACAAAACAGAGCTCAACAACTGTGAATTGATCTCATGCGTGTCCTGAACATTGTAGATCCGCATGCCTGTCAGAGTATGGATGATAACAATTGGTAAAGGTCCAGCTCTGTTCTCCAGCACATTGGATTTGAAGTATAGCAATGTCTATGTAAAAACTTCGACAGTATTCCAGTTCAGCTCTCAATATAAAAGTGTGTACACAAATTCAAACTGAAACTGAGTGACTTTGCTGTGCATGGTATTTAGTGATAAAGTGCAACCAGACACTAGAACACACACACACACACACGCACGGACCCATCTCAGTAAATTACCAACCACTGGATTGCCCTGAACCGATATTTAATCACATTTTATTTGAACGAAAGTGGAGAACAGAGTACTAATTACCCAATATCTAGCCAGTAGGCAATGAACTAGCTGCACATGCATAATTAGACAAAACCAATATTAATTTTGCCCTGAGATATGAGACAGCAGGGACACGGTTGAGTCATCACACGCTCGCCACTTTCACTCTTCGGTTCTGCTATTCACCAAACTGTAACTGGTGACCAACCAATACCGACTACACTGGATACATTTTTTTTTGCACTCTACTTTGTTTCGATCATGACAAAGAGACATGACAACAAATGTCACCTTTTCAATGTGTACACCAAATACAAACAAAAAATGTGTCGGCGGTTTTATGTTTGGCCTGAGCAGCTGTTTTAGTGTAGGCTTCTAGTGTGCAATGAGAGATTTTTGTTATTACGGAATGTCTGAGATGTTAAAAATTTATTGTTTGTATTGAGTGTCCTGGGTAAGGAAACCTGTCTAGGTCTTAGTAAAGTGCATTCTGAATAATACTAAAGCGTAAAGACAGTCCCTATCTTGGACTGAAGTGGTTTGTGTCTGCCATGGGAAGGACGCCATGTCTTATTCATAAATGCTCCCACTTGGCCGGATCTGTTGGCTGTCCGGATCGCTCCATTCAGAGGGGTGGAACGGGTTGGTAATGAGCATGACCAAGGTCATTTCCTCAATGGATAATACGTAAGACAAAACAAGAGCTCTTTTTTTTTTTTTTTTTTTTTTTTTTTCCCTCTCCTCCACCCCATTTTTCTCTGTCTCTCTGTGTGTAGTGCTGAGTAATGGAACCCGGTGGTGGCAGTAGCGTGAAATGATGTTCTCTGGCATAGATCGTATCCTCTTTTCTTTTCTGAGCTGCACTTTTCTCAAGTAATTTCTGTGGGCAAATTGCTATTTCCACCCTTTTGTTTTCCTCTCTCTTCGATCTCTCACCTCCTATTTCCTCCTGTTTTTGTCTTCCTCAAGCTTTCATTCCGTCTCTCTGCTCTTGTTCTGCATTTTTTTCTCTTTCTCTCATCTTTGACCTTTCTTTGTTGCCTCTTTCATAAGAATCTCCGTCTGTAGCGGTTCTTCAGAGACTAACCACTGATTGCTCGGAGGCCCCGTTCCTCCTGCCACCGGACCTCGGGGATTACAGCCGGAGCCTACATCAATGTTAATTCAACAGACTTTCACATGCTGTCCTCTTTTGTATCTTGTATAAAAGTGCAAGGGAGGGGGGGGAATTTAACCGTCTGGGATTGAATCTGTAACACTATGATCACTGGGTTAGCATTGGGTTTTATTAGCACAGACTTAAAAGTAGCCTGTATTGTATATAAAGTGAAATACTTAGATGTCTGTGGCCCTGAGTGACAGGTTCACAGGGCTGCTGTTCATGGATCTTATGAGCAAGAATAACACACTCCTAATCTATCCTACACAGTTTAGAGTCACAGTGCTTGTAGTTCAAATATTAAAGGCCGCTAATACAGACTTACCCAGTAATAAGTTGAACCACGGCTGTCAGCTCAGTCCTATGCAAGCAACTCCATGTGAGCGTCAGCATTATAGGAGGATCCTTTAGGGAACAAAGCATATGCTTTGTATCATTACAAGAGAAGCGACGAATGCTGGGAGGAGAAAATGCGCCACTGGGTTATTAGCATGCGGCCAGGATAGGGGATGATGAGGAACGCCATTAGTGATGAACTAGCAGACTCAGCGAATTCATTTGCATTAAGTGCTTTGATGGAAGTATAATGAAGTCCACTTTGAATCTACTTGCACAAGTTTTTAAAAGAAAACAGACCTACTCCGGCTTCCTCGGAGTAAATTGGACATCTTTTATGAGAAATTTGGTATGACTGAACAGAAGTAACGCAGCCATATCTATAGCCTCCAACATATGTCGGGAAATTTTAGGCAAGTTTCATAGTTTAATCCGTTGGCACTCAGTATCCCAACGGCAGCTGCAGCTAATGCCATGATTAAAAGAGATTAGCGTCTTCCTGCTGTAGCGCTAGTTCTTTGAACCTTAAAAGTATGTCCCCCCTTCAAAGCAGCAGAAGCTGCAAATGATACTCTAACCATACATTTGCATTTGGTAGCTTTTTGTCATTCAATAGACGTTGTAAATTTTCCCCTACTTCAGTCTTCCCACGCTGCGGGGAGAATGTAGTAACCTGAGAGCGTGAGTCAAACTCAGGAGACCATCTGGCTTTCCGTTCATCATCTTTGGCTGGTTATGACTTTATTTAACACTCTAACTCCCAGAGCAGCTGAATAAAGCTAGCTAAGACACGTCCTTGCTGTGGATGTCACATCCTTACAAGAGCCTTGCTGAGACACATCCCACTCAGGAAATGTTCATCCCTGGTCCATGCAAACCTCAAGATCATCTCGGATCAAGATCGCATCCATATTTATGGCAGCAATTTAGGCAAGGCTCACATATGGGTGTGAAGGTCAGGTGTCCACATGCCATGCACTGTAGTGCAACTTAATTATTACATACCTTAGCAGTAATAACAGAGACAAGATGAGATCAATGGTGATTTATTGAATCATCGGGATGACAAGAAGCTCTGTCTTTGAGCTGAAAATGGTGGTCCTTCAAATAAGGTCTAGGTTTGGATAGGATTTGGGTAAGTGTTGGATTTGGGTTGGCCTAGGTTTAGGGCTGGGCAACAAATTGGTTTGGAGTTAGCTTAGGTTCATGGCTGGCCTTGGTTTAGTTTTAGGATAAGGGTTAGGCAAGGGTTGGTGTTAGTTTAGGGTTGGCCTAGGTTTAGTTTTAGTGTTAAGGTTTTCTAGGACTAGGGCCAGGGTTGATCTTAAAGGCAGAGATGGTCTGGGTTTAGATCATAGGTTTAGGTTTAGGTGATGCTTGAAGGGTAACCTCAGGACAAGGGTGCCAGCCATTTACTGTAGCAGTGGCAAAAGAAGTTGTGAAACTGATTTCCAATCAGTGTGAAGAACAAGAAGAGGACAGGACCGAGCACCGATCTCTGAGGTATACCAGTCATCACCCGATGTAAATTGGACTCGTTCCGTCCCCACCATCCCAGCCCACCCTACATTTCTTCAGTAAATCCACATGAACCTGTTCCTATTGCCGCAATGCTGACAGGAAAACAAAGGCACTGCTGAAGTGTTCAAATTCATGCCTGAATAGACCACTGCCTCAGCGCTGCATGTTCACCAAAGTGAGGTTCAGCTCTCTGCATGAAAACCTTTGTAAAATTACACAGCCTGGAAATATCCCGAGTTCACAGAGCACCCAGCACTGTGGTTTATCCTTCAGCTCTATAGATGCCAGGACCCACAGAATTTGCCAAAGAGTCTGTGTGTCTCCAAATTGTGCTCGTATACGGACTTATCTACCCACCCAGGTGAGCACTGGCTTTATGGAACTGCGAAGTATGAAAAGCATTGATTCAGTAAAGTGTCCAAGTCAGCATGTACAGCTGTTGAGGAGGAAGTTGGCCCTTCTGGTTCAAAAGGAAGTTCATTGGCATGGTGCTTCTTTTGTGCTGGGGTTTTATTCAGTGCCAGCCTCTTGCGCAACTTGTCTATTTATTTATTTACTTTCGCTATATAGAAAGTCCCACTTTTTTCATTACTCACAGCCTGGACTGCATGGTATTCAGTAACAGAACAGATAATGGCTGGTTATTTAGTTCCATAATTAAAATGATCGAACCTTAATCTGCCCAGACTTTATAGATCTCTGCCTAGACAAAATTTCCCCTGACTGTAATTAATAAAGGAAATGAATCATTGTGTGTGAGTACAGCGTCAGATATGATTTAGCTAACGGATAAGTGGATACAACAGCAGTGTTGCACTACATATTACCATGCAGGCTGGAAAGATAGACTTTGTTCATTATCATAGAGAAACATCTGCTGCATCTATTGACAGCTTCAAGAGAATCGGAGAACCTCAGCCGAGCAATCAGAGCGATTGTGATTTTGTTTTTTGTTTTCCAGATTCTCATTAAATCTTTAGTGTCTCGCCATATTTAGATGCGAAGTCTCATTAGATACTTAAAAATTCTGTTATATTTGTGACAGCACAGCATGTCTTGAAGTGTTTATTCTGCTTACGACACACCGATTTGATAAAGCTAAGCGTTTCTAATTTATTCATGAACATGTTGAATTTGTATCCATTTCTAGTTACGTGGAAGTAAGTTCCTTATGTCATAACAGCTTATAAAATGACAGCTAGTGTTCTGTAGGGCCATAGAACCTTAGTGTTTCTCCTGCTTTTACTCATCAGCTAATTACCAAACTCTTTACAAGATGAACCTGGGTCATTACAGCAAGAAATATCACCAAACACTGTGCCTTTAGATTTCAGTTTGACATTCTAGTTCTGGCAAGAGTTCTTCTGAGAAACCTTCAGTGATCTTTTCCAAGTTCTCCGCTGATCTCTACCTACGAATCGCTCTAACGTGGGAGATGGCGATTGCGACGTGTAGGCGGTTTATTGTGATAGTCCCTCCTCTACTGTCTGGGTCAGGATCACAAGTTAAAAGGTGGTGAATTATCGCACCCAGCTGAAGAGTCGAGAGGGTTTAGAGGAGAAGAGTACCATCCCGTCCACACTGCTCATTTTCCACTCCACCACTCTGAATTGAGATAATGATGCTCTTGAGGGAAAGTTCACCACAAGAAGGAGCAGAATTATAGCTAAACAATGCACAGAACAAGGATCCATCGACAAACAGGAATTTGAGGTGGACCAGAGGTGTAGTTTCAATCAAGGCTAGAGATCCACTTGAATACAGAAGGCTGGATTCTGACTCTTGGGAGTCGTGAGGTCTGATGTAACTACCCAGGGAAAGTTTTGACTTGAGGTACAAAAACCTTCTTCCATTCTGCTTCCATCAACCCATTACATTTTGCATCCTCACCTTGTCTCTGTTGGTACTTCTTGTCTGGTTCGACCTCTTGCTTGGGTTTTGTATTATAGTTTCTCCAAGTTCCCCCATTTGTTCCTGGTCCCTTGGGTGTTGCCGCTGGAAACCAACGTTTCTTCACGAAGTAGCATCGTAGACTTTTCTAGGACAACACTACTGATCCTGTTCTTTGTCTACAGTCATGTTCAAATGTCTAAATCCAAAACCAAGAACTGCAACTTAGCAGTTTTATTCTCTTGTTTAGACCAGTCTCAGCCTGTACGCATCACAATGGACCATCGAAATACCACCTTTGCAATCTTCTGATCTGCTTTCCAAAAAAAAATCCCTTCAGCGACTGGATATAGTGCATGATGTCATTCCCACAGCATTGCAGCCTGGGAAGCCAGGTCCAGCTCGCTTGGATGCTTGGACAAACTTTTCTTTGTTTAAAGGCAGCACTGGGGATGATGTAATCTCACTTCTCTGCGCTGCTCAGATTGAAGATATGCACTCTGTCTAGCATCAGTTCAGCCATGAGCACTCTGTCCCACTGCGCACACTCTCTTGGCTCTTAATTATTTATTGGCATGGTTGAATTCAGGTGCATCATGCCTCCTTTTTTTCCTTTAGGAGAATTTAAAGTGAACACCTGGGGAAGGGTTTGATGTGGAATAAAGACAGAGCTCATGCTCTGTCAGAAAATCCTTTTTTTTTTCTTCTTCTTCTTCTTCTTCTTTTTTTTTTTTTTTTAAAGGAAACTGTGTTTATTTTGAGTTTATTTTAAGGTGGGTCATTGCAGGTTCACCACTCAGATAAATATCCATATCTAGGATAAATACATAGTTCCTCTTGTTCTTGTAACATGACTTAGGCCACGTCTGTAAGTGACAAACATTTCTGATAGGGTTCGCCTTGAAAAGGCACCTTCTCTTCCCTTAAGGGTGCTAGATGGATATGGGCTTTACGTTTGGTACTGTACAGTAAGTCACACTACAGCTAAAGGCAGGCTGTGTCATGTTGAGAAGATTTGATTCGTCGGCTCTAACTGAGGATCCGTTTCTGTAGTTCCTTTCTGAAACTCAAGGTTGGTTAATGAAACAGCAAAGAAAAGGAAAGGAGTCACTTTAAAGAACACTGAAAAATATTCTGCCTGCCCGCATGTTTCAAAACCAGGGGGTTAAAGTGGCTTGTGTACTAACTATTAGCGTTTGCAACGAGCTGGTTTCTGTTTAAACGTCGTGCTTTAAATATTCAAGAACTTTGAACCACAACCTTCAAACAGAAGTGGTGGCTTTAGCTAAAGAGGTTTGGTTAGGTTTATCCATTGCCTGAAATACTGTATTTATTTCCTAATGTCTGCTTTCCTCAAGGGGAAAGAATGTAAGGGGACAGAGTGTTATAGAAGGACATAGCCAACATCACACACACACACACACACACACACACACACACACACACACACAGCAAACAGCCTGGAGTCTTAGGAAGTAGGTTTTTCTGTATTAGTCCAAAATAGAGCAAAATATGTCTTCAAATCAGAAAGCATGCAGAAACAGAAAATTTACACGCTGGTTTGAAAGAGATAGAGAGGATGGTGAGAAGAATGGACAGATTTAGGAGAAAAGAGTGATCAAAAGTGACAGAGCAAGCAGAGATCCGGTCAGTGGACTGAGCTGCAGCTTCATTCTCTCTCTCTCTCTCTCTCTCTCTCTCTCTCTCTCTCTCTCTCTCTCTCTCAATCTAAATGGTCTGTTATCACTGAGATGAAATCCTTCATGTCAGTCTATCCGTGTTCTCTGGCAATGCCTCAGACCAGTCGGCCTCATCTCGCTCTTTTTATCCCTCTCTTTATCCGTCTATTTGATCTGATCCCCTGGGATGTTCACACACACAAACACACACACACACATGCCGTGCGTCTGTGCGTGCGTAGGATAGAGGGAGATTGACACTGATCCGCCGTGCATGTGAAAGATGTAGCGATGTATTTCACGCCACAAGCATGAGTTCCTTCATGTAATGTGATGTGTCATAGAGAGAGAGAGAGAGAGAGAGAGAGAGAGAGAAGAAACTGGAAACCAGGGTGGAAAAGTAACACAGGGTGATGAGGATAAAAAGAAATGAATGCAGGGATGTGATCTAGAGATATATAGGTAGGAAGTGAATACAGGCAGGTAGTTAAAGAGGGATGGATAAAGGAAGAGAAGGAGACACAGAGACAGATGTGCTGAGAGAAAGTGTAGAAAGTAGATGGCTAGAGAGCAGAGAGGAACACAGTGAGGCAGGATTAGTAACAGAGGGATAGAGAGACAGAGAGAGTGACTGCAAGATGGGGTAAGGAGAAAAAAAAAAGAGAGAGAGAGAGCGAGAAATAGGGAGTCATGCCTGGAGGCATCTAGGAGCATCAGCTTATCACTTCATTCCAAAGACACGCTTCCATCTGTGACTGTCAGCATGATCTCATGAGGAAGGTCTGACGACCTGGTGCACTCTTCCGCAGATCTCACAGCCATTACAGCGACATAGAGAAGTGTGTGTGTGTCAGTCTCAGAGGAGGAGGCGTGGCCTTTGTGTGTGCCAGTGTCAGAGAAGGAGGCGTGGCCTTTGTGTGTGTCAGTGTCAGAGAAGGAGGCGTGGCCTTTGTGTGTGTCAGTGTCAGAGAAGGAGGC
>JAOVYU010000039.1:3414883-3425956 GCA_025674565.1 Synodontis membranacea | reverse complement strand
GAGAGAGAGAGAGAGAGAGAGAGAGAGAGAATGAACTCTCTCAAACCCACATTTGATGAGCAGTATTTTTAATTCAGCCTTTTATTGCCATTGCTTGTGCTGCAGTTAGTAAAAGGCTGATAACATAAAGAGAAACAGAGTGAAAAATACAGAGTAAGATATCATTTTGCGTTCAACTTTTTCTTTGACTTATTTGACAATCTTTATTTGACAAATTGCAGAATAATGTTAAGCCGTTCAGCCCATGCACAACAAGGCCGTCTGTGTGATGTTTAATTTAAATGTTTCATGAGATGTAAAGTTGTTTCCGATGTTTCTGTTTAGCTCTTAAGCCAAGGCGGCTGAATGAACCTTTAGTCGCGTGCGTTATGGAAGCCTCTGAGCACTCAACACAGCCTGCGTAGGTTTGATTATTTAATTAGACAAATTAGTTTCGCCTTAGCTTTTACGTTTCTGGATTTTTTTTTTTTTTTTTTTTTTTTTTTTTACAAAAGAACTTGTGTTAGAGGATTTTTTTGATTTATTATTATTTTTTTTTTTACGATAGTCTTTGTAGGACGGTCACGTGGTTGATTCTGGATGTCACTGGGAAGTGAAATAAAGTCTCAGAAGGGACATCATCCCCATAATAAACTGATTAATAGACCTGCTGGATTTTTTTAAAGCCAAAATGTTAACTGTCCTTTGAAGGATGTTGAAACACAAATGTAGACTTTAACTTCTCCTGAACGGTTGTAAGTCATGACCTCATGCGTCTGTCATCCTGTAGACCATGTACGCCACAAGTCCGTACTCTGACCCAGTGGTTTTGGCCGACATCGACCCCCAGCCTATCATCGATGAAGAGGAAGGCTTAATCTGGGTTGTAGGGCCGGTCCTGGCTGTAGTCTTCATCATCTGCATAGTCATTGCCATTCTGCTGTACAAGAGGTGAGTACATGAACATTTTCCAATAAACATCATGATTGCATATTGAACGGTGTTAATAGACGGTGTTTTTGTGGTGTCTGTAGTATCAAGTCTTATTACGTTAGAAAAGAAAATCACATACTAGTGAGTATGCTGTGTTGTAAGTGCTGACTTGTTTCTTGGACATTCCTCAACATGAGCAGATAAAAAATGTGTCCAGTATGCCATTCATTAACGAACAAAAGGTCAACGTTGTGTTTTGGTATAAGAGGAATAAAACATAATCTGTAATTCCTTTTCTATATTTATGTTTTCCTACAATTGCGCTCGCCCTAGCGTTTTACTCCTTAAACTTAAACAAACCTACTTCAGTAAATTAGAAAGGGGAAATGGATTCTAAAGCTCTAGGCCTTGTGTTAAACTGCATGATCCATTGCTTTTCAGGGTTTTCAATGACTTGGCCTTGAGGCCCGACTGGAAATTTACGCAGCCATTAAAGAGGCCACCTATGACATCAGAGTCCTGAATATACAGTGCACTTTGGGTTGTTTGTGTGTGCGCACTTATGGCAGATTTAAACACTAACAGTAGAGTCAAGGTCACCACCTTACACATCCCACATAATGCACAAACGACTCATACTGTCACTGTTATTCTTTATGAGATCATCTACCGCTCGGTACCAAAGAGCAAGGTTAATCATTTTCTTCTCATGCGAGTCAAGCGGCGTGCACACTGATGCTAATCTCAGAAAGCTACAAAACAACCCGACAAAGAGAGACTGCTTCACCTCAATAATTGTAAACAATAGATTTTCCTCGATTCTTCCTGTTTCTCATTTCTCCTCTAATGAAAGAGGTGAAAAGAAAAAAAAAAAAAAAAAAAAAGGCATCCATGCATCCGCGCCATGCGCGTCGCCGTGAATACAAAGCGGCTCCGGCGGATCCACCTGCTCACAAATTGCAGTGTTCAGAAATACAGACTGCTACTTTCGATAGGATAATTGAGCGTCACATCTGTAAAGAAGAATGAGGCTGAGAAACGGAACGAATGATTTCTGTTTTAATGCCAACTTTAGTGCTGACAAGGAACAGAAAGAACCTCCAAAGGATAGTGTGGGAAAATGTCAGCTTTAGTACAAGCAAAAAAAGGAAGACCGTGGCTTGTAGCGTAAATAGGAAACGGTCCTGAAACATTTTCACGTTTATCTTAAGAACACCTGCTACTCCTAATCTAACCCCAATTTTCTCTTTTCTCTGTGCTTCCTCTGGAGCAGCAAACCAGACAGGTAAGATCGAGAGGGACACCAGAGGTGTTAAATAAACTGTAGAAATAATCAGCGGTGTCTATGAGGCTACACAAGACCCACATGAGCCTACTTATAAGCTCATTTCAACAAGCGTTAATAAACAAATCAGTCTTTATGACAGTTAAAACCTGTTGACGACTTTTCCGTAGGTTATTATCAGGAGTTAGATGATAGCGAAGGGCATATTGTATGTAGGTGTTATGTAGCCTTATAAACGTCACCTAAACGTTACCAAATGATCCTTGGATTATAAATCCGTTCTCCAATGGTTCTTGATTCCATTACTAGAAATCCCATAACTTATTAACGGGTTGTTTCTAACGTACTTTAGCACATTGTTATAAGTGGTCAAGCAATTACAAAGAGTTGAAAATCGCTATCGTTCTATTAAGAACACCAACTAGATAGGAATTCTGTGAGTTCTTTGAGTCTGCTTGTTAATAGGTTTTTCTTTATCCTTGTTAATCTCTGAAAAGATAACAGTCCTTTTTTTTTTTTTTTTTTTTTTAATAGATTATATAGAAAATAGTGACTTTCCGAGGTAAGCTAGGATCAAGAATGGCAGGTTAAGCATTTAAATTTCAATTTAATTTACTTGGCATTGTGAGCGCTGGCATTGTGTCAGACTTGTATGGAGACATCTAAAGCACCTCCTCTACTCGATTCGCAGTGCATCACAAAGTCAGTGTCTTTCTAAGCACTATTGTGCTTAACTCTGATAGGGAATTTTGCTGATTTAGTCCGACTTCTCCACTCAAAACCCAGTTGAGTGTTGCCTGTAGACCTCATCATGTACAGTACGTTAACCATTTGATACAGCAAGTAAAGGCCGTGTGCTTGTCAAAGGATGTTTGCAGGCATGTTTGCTGTAGTCAGCAGCTCTTCAAAAGGAGCACCAATGTGCATCTGTAATTACACATTCGCCATATTTTTTTTCAAATATCTACCGTATACGTTTGCCTAATACACTCTTACCCAATGCCGTACACACTGATACGTTTGTATTACTCCCCCCCCCCCCCCCCCCCCGAAAAAAGTTTGAGTATTGCTAGTCTGTTGGTAGTCCACTGATTTTCCACTGATGGATTGGAGTTGCTAAGACACATCAAGTCAAAGCAAACTTCTTTGAACAAAATGTCGATCCTAACGCTGAGTGGGAATTCAAGTTCTGTAGATTTTTGGAGGCAGCAGAGAAGACCTGACGAGGAAACGACAGGGGCGATTGATTGGCTTGGCCCTGAGAGTAGAATGTTGGTGGTGGAGAGATAAGAATCCCATTGCAGGTGCTCAGAAGTGGTGCAAAAGCGAAACAGAAGTTTGAATTCAGATGCTAGGTGGGAAGGTTGACGTAATTTCTCTCCCCTGTCAATCACAAGGACACTAGCCAATCGTGAGCTAGCGTGTATTCGGAAGGGGCAGACAGCACTTTCTTCCATGTGTAAGGGGTAAAAAACAAGGGGGAAAAAATGTAACAGGTAATGTACTGTATCAGATGGGCTGTGTGTAAGTGACATGAGATAAGAATACGTTGATATAGCTACGCTTTTTATATGAACAAGTCATTCGTAGATATCTACCATTAGTGGCAGTTAATAACTACTGAAGAGCAGCACTATTCTGTATTCACAACCTATTCAGAGTTACTGTAGATAGCGAACAGTTTTCCAAAACCTTTGAAAATTCAAAAGATGCCTCTGCTACTGTGCTTGTACTGTACTGTATGACACAATAGCACTTCCTGTTTTGTTTTAGGAAACGAGCCGAGTCAGAAGCGAGGAAAGGCAGCTTACCCAACAGTAAGGAAATGCCGTCCCATCATCCCACCGATCCAGTGGAGCTACGGCGTCTCAACTTCCAAACTCCCGGTAAGAACAGGGACACATCTTCATCCTCGTCTTCATAATCACCAACCATCGGCTTCATTTAAATCAGGGATCTGTTTCTGTCTTATCTGGCTTGTTTTATTCTTGGTCATCACAGAACTTGAATCCGAGCTTTATTGTTCATCATGTTGCGTGTACTCTCTTGGAAAAATTTTCCTCCCTAACGGCCTTAAGTGTTCTTTAGCTTCTCCCCGTGGGAGAGGCATACAGTGCAAGGAACGCTACAACAGAGGCTTTCCCGTTTGTAAAGCTTAACCTGTTAACCATTTCAAAAATCCTTGTGGGATATTTTTAAGAGTTTATTCAGCAGTTTGAGTTTAAGCTGTATGTCAGATCATCTGCTCTGGGAGTAAAAATCAGATCTAATTTAATTATCATCTCCCTGTCCACGAATGTATTATTTATACGTATGTAATCCAGTTGGAATATGACCAGCATGCAGACATACTGTAGGAAGTACGTTTAGGACATGTACTGATGGAACTGCTGGCCTTTTGCCTTAAAAGAGTGTTTTAGTTTTGTGCTGATTAATTTTCAGAAGCTTTTATCTAAAGTGCAGTGTAGTTAATGGTTATTGGTCTTACGTAAGCGCTTTACAGTGGCACATCTGAGACTTGACCTCACGGCCTTCAGGTCACTGCTGCAGAACCTTAACCACTGATCTCTGTCGTCCCTAGAATAAATCCGAAGTCGTTTAAAAATCACTAAATTGTTTAATTGAATGTCACTCATTGGTAGACTGAGTGGACTACTGGGGTCCATGCTAACAGCACTTCAGTCTCAGTCCTGTTGACCTCATGCTCCGCACATCATTTCCTGCTCTACCACTCCTGATTTAAGCCATCAGCTTATCATCATCACGCCCAGGAGAAACCGAATCAGGTCTTAAAAACACAGTGCTCGAGTGCCAAGGGCTGAAAACCATTGATCTGTGGGAAGTCCTTAATAGTAAATATCATAGTCAGTTTATTTCGGGAATGCCCAGGTGTATGCTGAAGTGTGTGTATGTTGGAAATACAGGACTAGTTGCTCCATCAAGAGCTCTCAAAGATGTTTGTTTAGTTGTGAGGGCAGCCGATGAACCAAAATTTGTGTGAGCGGAGTCACTCGATGAACTCGTCAGGACGTCCGACTCGAAACCAGTTTCAAACCAGCAATCGTACCTTGCTTGGAAAGTCTCATTGTGCCATAGTGTTTAGATTCTTCCTAACCTTTCAAAAGATCAGACCGCCTGAACCTTCAAGATTCTAATATTCATTATTAGAATGTTTAGACTTACATTATTTAAGATTGAATTATGATTGGGAGAGATCATAACTCGATATCAAATGCATTTCTTTTCAAATAAACTTTAAATCGTTATTTGGTCTAACTGCATTCATCATTTGCAGAAACCGTACTATACTAAGGGCAAAGTGTAACAAATTAAAGACTGTAGCTTTGCAGATTTGCAAAGTTGAGATGTCATTTCCTGGTTCTGCTGGCTAATCATGAGATTTTTAATTATCCCGTTCTTTGTCAAGAATATCAAATCTGACCTCCTGTGAAATATGAATTAACCCGAGCCAGTGTGTTTGTGAGGAATGGAGTGAAAGAGATAGAAATGGAATGAGAGATGGGGGGGGGGGGGGGGTGTGGAAGTCGATGAGCTGTGAACGTAACTGTTCCTCCCTTAACCCTGGCCGACAAGGTGAGACCCGTTCAGACCCAAACCATCCAGCCAGAAAGGCCAAGAGAGGAAATGATGCCGCAGAAACAGCGGGCTGTTTCGATTGGACAGTCATGTTCTCGTAGCATCACTGGGAGTGGAGAACTAATGAACTTTTTGATTTAAAAAAAAAGATCTGTTCTTAGGATGCTAACACGAAAAACTAACTAAGGTGTTTGGTGCTTTAGACCATCATCTGGCCTTCCACATCTCTCTGAGTCTTGATTTATTCAGACTTACAAAACAAGTCATCGCGAAAGGTGCACCATCCTGAACTTGTTCTTCAGGTGGCCCAAACATCCACTTATCTTGCAGTGAAAGCACACTGTCGGACCTCTTTGAGGGTCGCCATATTAGTCTGACACTTCCTCCTTCATCCCCCCCTTGAAATTCTTCATGCGCGCAGTGTGTTCGCCCTGTCCATCTACCATTTTCATCTTAAGGGTGCTTGATGTCAGCACAGTCGCGCTCGGCAAGTGCCAGTTTCATTGTCGTCGTGCCTGGAAATGGATCTTGAGTGGCGCTAAATGGGCGCTCTTGGATGCTTTTTCCATTAGCTAATGCCTACTTCTGTCACCCACTCGGATAAAAGAACCATTCCCGCTGCATCCACACACTCATCCTCCTCCTCCTCCTCTCTCTTTTTCTTTCTCCCTTTTAGTGATTCCCTATCTCTCACTTGCACGCCATCTGCTTTTATGCAAGCTAGTTATTAAAGCCTTGCTTCCACCATCTCCCCGCACTTCCACCCCTCCCACTTTTCCCATCCATCCATCCATCCATCCAGGCATATTACTCCCTTCGACTCTTCGCTCTCGCAACCCTGGCCTATTCGCTCTTGCACAATTTCGACCTACAAATCTCCCACAAGTCCGAAATGATCAGCAGTCAATCGTCAGCCTAAAGTGCCTCAAGTGTTTAAGGTCGTCCTCTCTATTTTTCTCAAAAAACAAATAAAAGACTTCGCAATCTCGTCAGCGTTTTTGACTTCCCTATTTTCATCCAAAACCTCTTGTAAACTTGTTTATTTCTGCTGCTATTTCAATCTTTTTGTGTGTGTGTGTGTGTGTGTGTGATCAGTGTTGCAGTGTTGTAATTTTAGTTGCACCTTTTTTTTTTCTTCTTTTCTTTTTTTTGCCTGCATGCTAGTATTTGTCAGCTACTAGCATGTAACATTTTGTGTTTTTACTAACAAATAGACGTGTAAAGGAGTAGGTTACGGTCTCGTCGGCGCAATACGAGTCTGCGTTGTTTGTGCAGCTTCGTGTTTAATTTCAGGATGTGTGATCACCACATTTGCTTTAACCTTCAGTGACATTTGATTTACGCCGCGCCCCCCTTTCCTCCGCAGGTTCCGGTGCCTCCGGTTACCCCAGTAACCTCCATCTGTCAAGTTAGTTGGTCTCGTTTATACTCATGCCATTGTATTTCTTCCTCATTAATCCTCATCATCTTCCTTTTTTTTTTCCATTTCAATAATTCAGACTTCCATTGAGGCTTCCAACCATCTAACCCATAAAGCTTTACTTTCATGGCATCACAGGAAAACCCTGGAGCTCCATGTCATGTGCTCAATCGCAAAAACATCCAGCGCTTACGTCGTTGTATTTTTTTTGTTGTTGTTGTTGTTGTTGTTGTTGTTGCTCTTGTTTACATTATTTATTCATTTCCTTTTGCCATGCTAACTACTGACGCCGCTTGCGTGCGAATAACATTCTTCTTCCACCTCAGGAATGCCCAGTTGGAGTTCTCCATTAGCTTCTGTCTCCATCATCTGAGAGCATGCTTAGCGCTTTGAGTGGTTCCTCTAACAATACTCACATTCTTCATCTCTTATGACACACTTCTTTTCTCTGATAAATTTTGTCTCGGATTATGTGTAACAGTAACGGGGATTCCCTTCTCATGCTAATGGTGTATTGCTGGATTTTGTATGTCTGCAGGCATGGCGAGCCACCCTCCGATTCCCATCATGGACCTGGCCGACCACCTGGAGAGACTCAAAGCCAACGACAACCTGAAGTTCTCACAGGAATATGAGGTAAAGCGCCAAACACTCATCTGATTCACAAACGAACCGATCATCTGTCCGCACTGATCTCTATTTTAATGCTAATGAGCCGTGCTTTCATATCTATCAAGCTCATTAATGTAAGACTGTTGATCTTGAATCCGTGTCTGTTCCATTGTCTATAACAATGTGAGAGCTTTATTTCGTCTAATTATATAAAAGTAAACATAATACCTAAAAAAAAAAAAGAGAGAGAGAGAGAGAGAGAGAGAGAGATTGTGAGATTTAGCTTTAGTTATTGCCCGAGGCCAAATAATATGAAATCAGCTCTAATGGGCAAATAAATATGAGTTTTAAATATTCTAAATAATAATAATAATAATAAGGACAAATCTTAAATCAACAACGAGCGTCGTCAGGCTGCTATTACTGCCTGACGTGTGCTGAGGTTTTACTATTTTTCATCCTAAGCCAAGAGATTTTTAGCGTGTTTTGGTTAGTGATGAGATCTCCATATCTACACAGTCGCTTCCACGACTAGGCTGAAATCTTCACCACCAGACGGATCATAACCTGAGAACATTATTTCCACCTACAGCACTAAGTTTTGTCTCTGATCCAAACTCGAACTTGATTAGCACCAGAAAGCCAAGGCAAGTCCAATGACTCGGTACCTTGTTGCAACAATGGCGGTCGTTATCAGGTCATGGAACGTTAAGTTAGAATTCGCTTTTTTAATGAGGTTATGAGGTTATGTATGAATAACCCTATACAACCAAACAAGCAGGTTATGAGAAAGCAGAATGTGAAATTTGAACCCGACTCCAACTGGACAAATGTTTAAGAAATGATTTCCAAACATGACGCGAGTTTTGTTTTTTTTTAATTTACACGTATTAATCAGTACACATGTGTGACAGGGGAGTGTTGATCTCGGACCTTGGCCTAGCGTTGATTGATTCTAGCGTTTGTGAAACTATACAGCAGACGTATTTCCCTACCATGACCCTTCAGTTAGATCCAGGTCCAAACTTCAGAATTCATTAATCCCGTACATGTATTATTCCGATTTACACACACACACACACACACACACACACACGTCCTCCAGACTTAGAGAAGAAGCGAAACATTTGTTGTCACATTTAAAGCTACTTTGCTCTTAATAAAGCTGCCAAGCTGCCAGTTGCAGTAGACCGGAGCAGAGTTGGAAAGGTCAGGCAAGACAGAGAAAGGGTAATCCTGTTATCTCTGGATGGAAAAGAGATGAAGATTTCTGTACGGTCGTTAGATCAGCAACGCACCGCTAGAGCACAAGTTTGTGATGTTGTTTCTCGGCTGACGGAAGCCGGCCTCCGACTGGATTCGAGCAACAGAAGGCTGGGGAGAAATCATATTTGTCACAATGTTATTTTTTTTTTATTTATCCATCATCACTGGTGGGTGAATTGTATGAGAAGCCTCTGGGTTTCATTGATAGATGGAGTGTTATTAAATGGAGCAGGAGAGCGATGACGGAAGAAGCCAGTCCTGAATGTGGCCAAAGCAGGAGAGCCAAGTGCGACTTCAGTGCGGTTTTTACAGTCTGTTTCGATTTATTTACGTGATGGTTGTTGTCAGTGCAGCTTTTCAGAAATCCAGGTTCAGACCTTTAAATATCAAGTTGAAGGTCACTCCTTAGGAACGTTAAGCTGGATCTAAGCTACCACTGTAACAGAAATAGAACAATCCAGATCCTTTGTTTTTTTTTTGTTTTTTTTTCCAGAATGTCTTTTCTTATTCAAGCAAAATGGGTTATCACAGACATATTATGTTTCATAAACATACACCGATGTGGTAGTATATTAGGAGACGTCAGAGTGTCAGCACAAGAGAATCAGCACATTTCATCGTCACACCACACAAAGGAGACGACAGACGTATCGCTCCTGTTAGTTGTCTAATCACATCACTGATTACATAACAACAAATCCTTGTTTATTTTTATTATTTTTTTTTTTTTTGGGCGCTCTAAATATTCTGGAGCAAGATTGGAAAGATTGTCAGGATTGTCCGGTTTACTCTCTGACACACTCTTGATTCCAGAGAATTAGAAAAGTCATTTGGCAGAAATGCAGCACTGCTCATAATCCTGAGAATGCGTTCCTCACTGCGAAGCTCGGTGGTGGTAGCACTGTCTAGCTTTTTATAAGCAAGGACTGGAAAAGTGGTCATGGTCGAGGGAAAGACAGATGGAGCCAAATATAGGGCAATCCCTGAAAAAAGCCTGATCCAGTACGCAAGAGATTTGAGACTGGAGCAAAGGTTTCACCTTCCACGTAGGAAAAAAAAAAAAAAAAAAACCCCAAAGGATTCTGCCAAAGCAACAGCAGAGTGGTTCGAAACTTGAATCTTATTCGAAACGTGAATCTTATTGAAATACTGTTCCAAGACTTTCTGTGACAATCGCTTGAGCAATTAAAAAAAAAAAGAAAAGGAAAAAAAAAAAAAAAATACAGGATCCAGATGTAAAGCTGATAGACATATTCCAGAAGACTTGTAGCTGTAATTGCAGCCAAATGTGGTCCTGAATATTTCACCCACCAGCACACTTCTGCTTCTTTGTTTAATTAACCTTTGTATCACAATAGAAAATAAGTTTGCATCTGAGATGTCAGTGTTAGATATATCGTGTATTTCAGTGGTAAAAAAACTAAACAAAAAACAAAACCAATTACAGGTGCATTAGGTAAGATTAGTCTTTTATTTTTTTCTAGATTAGGTCTCTAAGACTTCCGTGGGTTTGACATTTGAACAATTTCCCATCCATCTTCACAAAGCTCCGCCCCTAGGATCTAATATGATATAGTGTGTATAACAAACATCCAAAACAAATAATTATTCCGGACCCGAAGTCAGTTTCAACTCACACGGTTTTCTCATGTTCTTCTTCATTTATTTGTAGTAAGTAAGGAATCCAAAATCAACTACTGCGCCTTTGTGTCTATTTCCTTTCCACGTTGTAAGGCTACAAAGGTGGAAAAGTTTAATGCAAGGCACTGTATAGAGAAGGCTTTAGGAAGAAACCCTAAGGTAAAGCAAAAGAGAAGAAGGGAAGCTGTAGTGGAACAAAAATAGGAGATTTAGAGAAGTACTCGTCTTGCAGAGAGTGACATGAGACACAAGGATCAGTGTTAGAGATCAGAGAATAAATATGAGAGCCTAGATGGTACAAAATGACAAATATGTGTGCGTTTGGGTATGTGTGTGTGTG
>JAOVYU010000039.1:3373263-3389572 GCA_025674565.1 Synodontis membranacea | reverse complement strand
CTGACTCTAATTTCACCTTCAAATTACCTCCTAATCCTAGAGGTTCACATACTTTTGCCACTGACAGATATGTAATACTGGATCATTTCCGTCCATTAATAAATGACCAAGTGACTTATTTTTGTCTCGTTTATTTAACTGGGTTCTCTTTATCTACTTTGAGGACTTGTGTGAAAATCTCACGGTTTCAGGTCATATTTAAGCAGAAATGTAGACGATTCTAAAGGGTTCACAAACTTTCAAGCACCAGTGTATATTACGATTCAGTGGACTTGCCTCAGCTTCAGGTAACATATTCTTGAATAATAAGCTTCAACTGAGTAAATGTTTAAATTCATGTTTGATAAATAGTGTAATAAAAAAGATTTTTGCTTCGGAGCTGACTGTAGATTAATGGAGCGTGTAGGGGATTTTTGTGTGTATCAATATTTAGCTGCTCAGCTCTTGATGTTCATTTATATCAATTTCAGCAAATCCCTGAGGTTAGCCATGCAAATTAATTCAGATAAGCAACTTCACAGTTGGGGAAAAAGAAGAAGAAAGGAAGGGAAAAAAAAAAAAAAAAAAAAACGCCTCCCTACAGTGGAGGGGAAAATAGTTTGGTGAGATCAATGAGGACAGAGTGAAAGACGTGATACTTTACAGCCTGCTGAGCAAAACAGTGCATTTCTTTTCTTTTTTTTTTTCCCCCTCCTCCTATTTTTTCTGAGTGCGCAGCAGACAAAGCTGAGCTCTTGACCCTCATGTACTTTGCAGAGAGCTGAAATGATGGTTTTCTGTAGATATGAGAGCCCCAGAGCAAAGACCGTGCCTGAGCAGAATGCATACAAACAGCGGCTGTGTTTCAATACTGCACCAGTCACCCTTGAGGGTTAGAGGGACGTTGTACATTGTGGGCTACAGTCAGTAATTATACATCTACAGAATGACCTGTTTTCTTGTTTGTTATTATATTTAAGGATCCGAGTACCAAAGTTCAACTCTGTTGGTATAGTAGCGTTCTACTGGTATAATTTTCAACAATAGAAAGCGCAATGTCTCAAAAAAACAAAACAAAAAAAACCCCAACTTAAATAATGTTCATGAAATAATGAGAGTGTTTGTGGAATGTATTCTACATTTAAAATGTGCTCTGGAAACAAAAATTGGAGAATCACACTATTTGACAAACTAAACAGCTGTTATGGAAAAATAAATATAATAAAAAAAAAATAAAATAATTATAATTTATGTATGATTTAACACGCTTTATAGCAGCTATAAACCGCTTCTCTTGACATTAAGGCAAGAGCTGACACTGGAGACTCCTTCTGTAAAATGTTAAATAAACATTTATTTTATTTATTTATTTTTGTACAGAAAAGTTCATATTAATGATGATCCATTTTTACATTGTTAATTAACGTGTTAACGTTTATTAGCATTAAAAGATCAAGCTGGCATCAATCAACACCTTCTGACCAATCAGAATCGAGAATTCACTAGTGCTCTGGTACAGGTATATATAGTCGATTACCAACTGTGATCACAAATACTGTTCGGCTGGGAATGTTTGGACATAGAAATATCATTTGTTTTATATTTAGTGCATTAGATTTCACAGATTGTTCCTTGATTATCACGGGTAAGAAAAAAAACGATCGAATTCCGACGATGCCATGGCCGGGAATGTAAAAGCTGTCGGTTCGGTCTGGGTGGGAGGGATGGTGTGTCTCCTGTAAATCAGAGCAACTCTAACATCTCGTATGAAGATACCTGCGTTTGGTACAGTATAGTTCTGCCAGATGTCGTACACTGCCTTCTTTAGATAAAAGAGTTCTGGAGAGGATCATGGCAAGCATTCTTATAAAACTATATTTCTGTTTGTTTCATTTTTATCACCATAGAAGACTGTATTAGTAAATAATGTCTTTTTTATTATGTTGATATGCCTTCATGGATGCGGACATTTGCCCTGGTCAACTAGCTAAGCATTGCCAAGACCTTGCTAAGTTATTTATTTAGAATTACAACGGCAGGTTATGTACAGTAAGAGTGATATTCAGGTAATAATTCTAATAATGTTTTAGCCTTGGCCAATTTCTCAGGTTACAGTAATGGAGTTCTCAAGCTTTTAAAAAAAAAAAAAAAAGAAAAGAAAAGAAAGAAATGCTGTTTTTGTAATTATTCATTAAAATCATGGGTTATACAGGGAATGTTAGGGGAGATTACGGATCCCGAACTATTCGCATGTACAGACATCCTTTCATACAGTATAATTCTACGTCGTATCTCGGTTAACATCCGGTCCGTAAAGCCGTGTATTCATACCCAGGAGTCAAACACGTTCAACGATCTTTCTTTTTTTTTCAGGATCAATACCAATTCTGCTACCGTGCGGGGTTGGAGTATCTGGGAAGCTTCGATCACTATGCAACGTAAGAGTCTGCTTCACCCCGAGGAGCGCCGAAGGCCGTCCAGAGGTCACTTCTTCTGAGCCATAAAATTCCTGCTTGTGAAAAGTACTTCTTAAAACTCCTAGTCCAAGACATGATTCGTTTGTTGGGTGTGGGAAAAAAAAAAAAAAAAATTCAAAACTAAAAAAAAAAAATAAATTAAAAAAAAAAATTTAAAAAGCAAAACAAAACACAAACATATGAAATACCAGGTGGACCAAGAACCCCCCCCCCCCCCATCCCTCACCACACCCCTCCTTTTCCCTCCAAAGTCCAATAACTTCCCACTCCTGACTAGCAGACGTGTATCCGAACTGCTGAAGCATCACATTGCTTCGAGGATTCGTCTCGGATTCATAAACACAAATTTAAAAAAAAAAACAAACAAACAACAAAAAAAACAAAACAAAACAAAACCAGACAACAAGGTACTGCATCAAAACAAACGCGTCATCGTGGACCGTGTTGTAAAGAGCCAAACAAACGATTACGAGGAGGGACATCTCATCTCATCGACGAAGAGGATCGATCGGTGAAGGAAGAAAAAAACAAAACAAAACAAAACAGAAACACACAAACGGACGTATGTAATAGTAATAATAAAACCCCTATCTTGTCCCAATGTTCGTCCTTCAGTTAGGGGGAGTGTACAAACACCAGACGAATAAAGAAGTTATCGATTTAGTTTTTTAGTACTTTATTACTCGACTGAGCGGTAATTCATTTTGGAACTATGTGAATTTTTTTTCTTTTTCTTTTCTTTTTTTTTTTTAACCAGGTAATCACTCGACGTTAGTCCAACCCAAGTATTATCTCACTCTCTTTCCATTCATGTTATTTTTTAAGCTGTTTTAATGTATACACATATACCTGTACATTTGTTTTATTTTGTTTCTTTTTCTCCTTCTTCTTCTTCTTCTTTTTTTATTTTTGTCATATATGGCACTTGCTGTGGTCCTGTATTAACTCTGACCGAATGGCTGACTTTGATACAGGGTCTTAATTGTCCATGGTCACATACACAACCGTCTATATTTCATATTTTTCGGGGACTCCGTGGAATCAAAAGGGGAGGCACAGTATGAAGTTGCTGCTACAGAATATCTTAGTTCTTCCATGTTTAACAGATGAGCCTCCGAAGAGAGAGAGAGAGTAAAAATATACAGTACACATAAATATATATATTTAAATATAAATAGATAAATAGAAATACAAATAAAACATCAGCTTATATATAATGTGTATATATATATATATAATATTGAAATATTTATTAGAGAATTAATTATGTAAAAAAAAAAAAAGAAAAGAAAATCTTATCTATAA
Organism: Synodontis membranacea; assembly: GCA_025674565.1. Taxonomy (NCBI): domain Eukaryota; kingdom Metazoa; phylum Chordata; class Actinopteri; order Siluriformes; family Mochokidae; genus Synodontis; species Synodontis membranacea. Next base: position 3,385,811 of record JAOVYU010000039.1, on the reverse strand, counting down.
ATACAAGAGAGACAAAATGCTACATGAAAGTTTCCACAATGAGATTTTGTCCTTTTTTGAAGGGGAAATGAAGAGATCGTTCACTGGAATGCACATCGGTAGGTTAAAATAAATCGTATTTCAATTCAGTGCATCTTTTCTCGTGCAATAAATAGGTGTATTATAAATTCTTCGGGGGTTGGGTGGGGACAAGGACCGGTGTATATCGCGAATGTGTTCAGCTCCCGTAGAGGTTAAAGGTCAAACGTGGCGAAGTGGCACCGCAATCATCATCTCGTTATATATATAGGGCAAGGTACGAAGACACCATGATATTTCCGTTTTTTGCATTTAGAGTGCCTTATATTTATGCCTGTTCTCTTTTTTATAATATTCATTTACCATGTACTGTTTTGAGTAATCCAGTATTTATCTATGTACCACTCATTTTAATTTCCATTATACGAGATTATATATGCAAATAACGTCCATCGGTCCTGTTTTATTTTCTGAGGCCTTACTCTGGCTCGGTGAACAGACAGAAAAGGTGAATTAGTACGTTTGATATGTGACTATCGTGTATTACGCTTTGCAGCCTGGTCACAGCAGGAAGGCCTGAGCTGTTCTTCGCTAATTCTGTTTCTCTGAAGACAAAACCGTCACGGTGGAATGACGCAACTTGCTTATTTTGCTGTTTCGGGACAGTCTCCGGAGAGAGGGGCGCACAGTGTACACTCGAACCGAAAGGGAACTCACTGAGCCTTTTCGCCTTTTCATTAAATACAGGACATCATGAAAAGATTGGAATCTTGGTAGCTAGAAGAGACAAAATAAAACAAACAAACAAACCAACAAATCGGACGCTCATCGGACGTTGTGTGTGAGAGGTTGTAAGTGGTTAGGGCTGGGGAAAGCGCTCGTAGAGGGAGTTGCGATGGAGTGGGCTAGCTTCGTTAATCTCGACAATCTTGTGACGTACTAAGCGATGGACCTGCGACGATCTATTATTGTGTAACATAGCGGGCGTGATATTCAAACTTTTCGCAGGTTTTTATTTTTCTTGATGGTTGGGCTTGTGGATGTGCATTCCAGGTGCTTTCTTTCCCTTGTCTCATTTCAAACAGTTCCCTTTGTTTTTGTTTTTGTTCTGTTCCATCTTTCGCATTGTTGTGACAACCGCCAAGCTACAAAGTGCTATTATTTAGCTTCACGTACATGTCAGCGCCACCTATTGTCATTGTTAAGTATTTACACAAAATTTCACTGATGTCTATGTTCAACAGGGTGTGTGTTTTTTTTTTTTTTTTTTTTGGTTTCCTTTTTTCCCATCTTCAACCTTATTTCAATATGCATGGGAAGCTTCGCAGAGGGCCGATGGAGGCCTGGTAGGAAGAATTGCACTTTCTCTATCTTTGTACTATGCACTGCCCTATTGATTCTATACCCAATAATGTATTACTTGAAAGCATCTGTAAGAATTCTCCTTCAGCATTCATGTTGTGTGTATGTAAATAACACAAACTGGTGGGAAGGGAGGGGGATGAGGTGTCAAATTTAAAAAAAAAAAAAAAAGAAAAAAAAAAAGAAAGTGGCAAAAAAGTTGGCAAAAAAAAAAAAACGCATCCTTCCTGGTGCCATGGGATCTTCAGCAGGAGCATTTTTTTTTTTTTTTTTTTTTTTTTCCGTCCCCTTCATAAGATTTGTGGCTTCGCCATTCAAGTCCAGAGCGTCATAAAGGAAATCAACATGGTGTTCTCTGCTCTCTCTCTCTCTCTATCTATCTCACGTCTGGATGCATAGATTGAAATTAATGAATTCAATTGTAAAAAAAAAAAGAAAAAAAGAAAAAAAAGAAAAAAAAAAGAAAAAAAATGGCTTGTTAAAAAGAATCATAAAAAATTACCTCTGATTAGTTGTAAATGTAATTTTTGTTTCTTTTTTTTTGTTGTTGTTGTTGTTATTGTTACTTTCCCCCCCCTCTCTGAATGAATGGAGTGCTTTTTATTTTCTTACTTAGGTTCTATTGGTGGCGGAAGACGTCTGTATGACGAGCAGGTCTTTGCTGACTCAAGGTCCATTTGTTATAAATGAATTCTATTAAAAAAATATGTGTTATGAATTAGAGTCCCGCTCTTCTTCTGTAGTCTCGTCTTCACGGCACAGTGGGAGATCACAGGTTATAGTTCTGTCCTAGTGACCTGAAGGTTCTGTGACGCTGCTAACCCTGAACTGTTCAGCTTTGATTTTTTATTTATTTATTTTTTTTGGTTTGGAAAAATATTTCAACATTAAGCGTTGTCCGGTTTCTGCTTCTTTAACATGGAGGTGCAAATACAAACCCTGATTTTTAGGTACAAACTTACTCAACGCTCAAAAATATATATAATAAGCATCTGTCTCATCCACTGACAGTTTTTGTGTATCTTTGCCTGCTAGGATTTTCTTGTTGGATGGATATTTGCATCTCTGTGATCATCTGTCCAACAGAAGTATAACTGCCTTGTATACTTTTATATCTAATTACTTTTGCAATCTGTAAAGTATTGGTCACTAACCCTGATCCTGGAGATCTGCCTTCCTGCAGGTTTCATGTCTGAACAAAAATTTCTGAACACTTTCCTTTTAGTTGATCAAGAACTTCTGAAGGCAATGTTCGGATGCCGAGGTGGGAATGATCATGGCTGGACATAATTCATCAGGGAGGTAGATTTCCAGGAACAGGGTTGGTGAAGACTGCTGAAAAGAGAGAAGAAAAAAAAAAAAACATTACATACGTTCTTTGTGTGTGATCCAACATTGGAGTGACAAAAAAGAAAGAAACAAAGAAAGAAAGAAAGAAAAGAGCTGGTGCTTTAAAGAAAAAAAAAGTGATAGCGAATATTTGAAAAGTTAACATTAAAAAATAAATAAAAATTCATTGAGAAGGCATTCATTAGATGGCATGTAAGTTTAAGAGCAAGTAAAATTGTCAAGCAAAAATATTAATTCTTTACCCATCTTTCTGTTTTCTACAGTAAGGACGATAATTGCCATATTTAAACTTGGCTAAGTCTTTAAAACTTGAAACACAGCTAAACTTGTCTGAGTTTATTCCCTCGTCTCTACCCTCACGTCTCCTGTTTTGAGGGTAACGTTGACCCTAAACGTGCCTCCCGGCCTGCACATAAATTTGATTCGGATTAGAATAAATGAATTCATTCAGAATGATGAAATCCACATCCGCTGAGCTTTATTTATTTGGCAGGCGTTTTTTTTTCGGCATGCGAGACAGAATCCAAGCCAAAAACTGAGTGATTTATGGTTTAGGCTTTTTTGCTCGAGGGACCAACAGTGGCTTTCTGGCATTGCTGTGATTTGAACTTACAACCTCCCATTTACTGAACACGCGTTCAGTATTTCAGCAGTAACCCTGACCTCTGCCATTCCTCGTCTCTGAAGGTGCAGCAGATGCTGTAAAGTCTTGACGACTGTATATACATATATATACACACCATATAAACAATGAACGCACTTCTCAAACAGTCTGAAGCCTTCAAGAGACCTTTAGCACCTTCAGAGCTGAGGAACTGCAGAGATTTTACACTTCCTCTACAAGTTCAGCAACTGAAATGTTTAAAGTTATCTCAACAGCTACAGGCAGATTTATCCAGAGCTCATTATACATTTATGTCGACACGCTGATTTATTCGCGTCGGCTCTGTTTGATATATGAGCGTCTCTTAGAGAAGTGATGGATTTTCTCAGTTTGGGTTGTTGTACACAGCCTACACACACGGAGAGCGAGAGAGAAAGAGAGAGAGAGAGAGAGAGAGAGAGAGAGGGCAATAAAGATGTGGGCTCAAAGAAGAACAAATACTGGAGATGAAGAGAGCAAGAGGAGGAGGAACAGACCAATGAAGAGTAAGAGAGAAAGAGTGAGTGCAGCATTAGCCTGAAGGTTAATATCACTTTGTCTCCTACTAGCCAGTGACCCAGTATCACCTTATCCACTAACTGACCATCTGCTCTCTCTCTCTCTCTCTCTCTCTCTCTCTCTCTCTCTCTCTCTCTCTCTGATCCTATTCAGTTCAGTCTAAGAGAACAATATTAGCTGTAATGCAACATTTCCAGACCGTATGAAGTACTTTTACATTGTGAAATAACTTCAGTTTGCAGTGGGTGGTGTTGCTCCCTCACAGCTCCAAGCTCTCCATCTTGAGCTCAGGTTACTGCTTGTGTGATGTTCTCCTCATGTTTGTATTGGTTTCCTCTGGGTTCTCCGGTTTCCACCCACCTCCCAAAAAACATTCCGAGAGATGATCTGGACCTGGATCTGGATCTAAATTGCCCATAGATGTGAAGGCACACGGACTGGTTTACTCCTGAATCACGACATGATTGCCGAGAGCACCTTCTACAACTGAATATGAATATGACATCAATGCTTTTTCTTCTCTCTTTCTGTCTCTCTCTCTCTTGACCTGAAGGATAGACAGACACACAGACAGAATCACAGCAGTGATTTGATTTTATAGTACATAGTCAGCAACACAGAGCCGTCCAGTCGTCTTAAGGTCAAACACAAATGGCACCGATATGCCGAGCCATTTCAACCTGAAGTGATGAAAACCATTTGCTGTGAAGTACACTTCTGAACGTGTTATTGAAGGGACTAAATGCTAAATGGACATTTTGCTCCCGAGATTCTTTATATTGTGGGTACTCAATGGAAAAATGGAATAATAGCTGACTGGCAAGCTTAGAGCAATTTCAAACTTTAAATCAAGTAAAAAAAAAAAGAAAAAAAAAAAGTTGAAATTACAGTTATGTTATTTTGTGATACTATACTTTTTCTTCTAGGAAAACTCTTTCAGGTTGTCTGTCTATCCATGCATCCATCCATCCATTCCATCCATCCATCCATCCATCCATCCATCCAAGATTTTCATTAGTGTATTACCTCAAAAAGGAGTACCGTAGTTGAATGTTTGTTGTATTTATATGGATCTATCATTGTAAGTAGATGATCGGATTAGATTTTGGAACAGGATCAATGTGTGTCTGTCTTTGGTTTTTCTAGATTAAAACTAACATTAACCAGATTACTAAAATATGATGATCATGCATTTATATAATAAATGACTATGACTAAACAGGGGAAAAAAATGTAGCTGTCAGAATTAACCCTGATTTATAGCACAGATGCCATTTTTTTTGTTCAAGCCTCAAGCAACTCTGCACACTCTGAGTACACCCCCCCCAAATACCCCCTATGCCCCTACCCCCCCGCCAAACCAAGGTGCTGTGCAAGCACTTACTACGCTATCTGTTTGACCTCAAGCCTGCCATGTCAATTTTCATGCGATGGCCGTGTCGACAAATCCATCAGCTAATCAAAGTAAACAGCCAGAGCAGCAGAAAGTGACCATCGTTACGCTATCGCCAATGCCCAGAGAGACCCGGCTAAAAACAAACCCATTACAGTCAAGTGTACGAATCGAGTCAGCACTTCGGCTCCAACTGAGTAGACCAATGAAGGGACCCGTGCAACGAGGAACTCTATTTCACACGCGGTTAATGGGAAATGTGGAGCGCACAGAACCACAGGGTGAACTGCCATCAACTCGTACAGTGTTTGCAGCAGTAGGTTTTCTCCAATGGGGCCATTTTATTTAGTGTCGTTTTACCTTTTAAGACATAGTAGACTGAGCTGTATGTTATACCTGCTGGATCTCAGGATAGATGCGCTCGAGTTTCAGAAAGTTTTTCACACCAAAACAAACTTTTCGTTAAAAGATTGCTGCCGCACTAGGAGCCCTTTGCTACTCGGTATCTTTTAACAAAGGGTTTTCCTCTGGGTTCTCTGGTTTCCTCCCACCTGGTTTCCTCTGGTTTTGGAACGTTAACTTTCCTTGTCATTGTAGTGGAACCCTCAAGGCTGCACCTTAAACCTGTACCTTTACCTTAAAAGGTACATGTAGTGTACTGTTAAAACTGCACTATTTAAACATATTACAGTCTGTTTACTGCCCCACAAGTTGCTAGGTAATTTTGTAAGTTTGAATGAGTGTGTGTTTATGGTGTCCTATGATGGACTGAAGTACCGTTCAGGGCGCATTCCTGCCTTGTGCCTGATGTTCCCTGGAAAGACTCCAGAGTCACACCCTGGAATGGAGTGACAGGTCATTTTAGATCTGTAGTAGAAGGAAGAACTCTGGGCTTGGTTTCTGTTTGCTGATGGTTCATTGCTGTCCAGGTCACTTCATTGAATAGGGCCGAGCAAAGGTCGTCAAGACGATAGATATGGAAACTTCATAAGGAGTAGAAACAGTTAGAGATGGTCATTTATACAAGGTTATTTAGGAAGAAGGCGGGGCTTCAGGTGTGTTCTTTCTCTCCGTGAATACACCCTACATATGTAGATCCAAAAAAGATCTCATAATTTTATACTTTATACATCTATCTACCATTTCATACCCAATATAGTGCACTTTTACACACGAGCCAATGCATGGACGTTTTTTTCTTTTTTTTTGGTGAGTGTGTGTAGTTTGCTCAGTCTATCGTAGTATCATAGTTTAAGTTGCTGAACCACAGGACAGAGACATGTTGAGCGAGTGTGTGAAATGAGTAACAGGCCCGCCGTAGCAAGCCATTCATCCTACAACGCACTTTCTTCCACTCACCCCTCGCAGACAGCAGCAAATTCCATTTTCCACTCAGAACGTGGTCTCCTACCTGAGGCACCGGAGCGGTAAAAGCGTAGCGCTGAACTGTGTCATTTAGAAGTCATTTCTCACACCTCCAGCTTCCTGAATGTTCTGAGAAGGGTCGCTATGTCACGCTGGAAGCTTCCTATTACAAACGAATGCAGACTCTGGGGATGACACACGAATATCTGATGACACAATGAAAGCAGACGAAGGTGACGAATAATGCAGACTCATACTGTGTATTTGGTGGACTTTTAGAGGAAGCACTGGGACTCAGATATCTAGTCTACTACTAATGCTTAGATGAATACCAAAAAAGTAAAGTGTGGAATGTCGAACACCGTTCATATTATGTAAAGCAAATGGGACAGAGCCATTAGAAGGTGCAGTGGTTTTGCAGTGGTTTTGCAGATGGCATGCTGAGCAAGAACCGAACATCCTACACTTCCTTACTTCTGTCTTCTTGGGACATGTTCCAAACCGCATACGCTATTTAATTGATCTGCTCCTAATGCTTCACTATCAACAGTCCACTCTGGGGTGTGTCTCAATCCATACATCATATGCACTAGAGACCATATTAACACCAAAACAAATATCTCCAAGTCACTGGTTGACTGAGGGTGTCATTAAGAGACCAATAAAAATGTTGCCATCATCAATCAAATGTGGACATACCCCAAATCACGCACCATATTCACTGTAGCCTGAATAAACTAATACAAACACCTTACCATCATCAGTCCAGCATAGAAGCATCCAAAACTACACACCACACACACAGAATACATAATGGCACACAAATTTGGTAACAGTTTGCTGACTTGCAATCTGGCCGCCTACAGTAGCTGGCTAAGCAGGCTAGCAGTTATATCAGAAAACAGAAAGGGTATGAACAATTCTTGTCTACTTGAGGCATACAAGCGTAGGATTATACAAAACTCACAAAACAGCTATATATACATATATACGATAGAAGGAAACGTAAAACATAAACACAACATGTCCCTAATACCTCAAGCTCCCTCTGGAGCATGGCTCTTTTTATGCTAGGTCTTCATTGTTTACTCTGACATGGAGAACACGTTTTTGCAAAATCTGTTTCGAATCCGGCCAAGATTTTATTTACTTCGTCTCAAGCAGCGTCAAGCAATTTAAGCCTTAAGCGGCTATCTAATATTAGCAAGTTAGTTCCAGTTTTTGTTACAACATTATTTACACACCACAGCACACAACAATGAAATTTGTCCTCTGCTTTTAACCCACATGTGAATCGTAACACACAGCAGGGGGCAGCTATTTCAGCGCCCGGGGAGCAGCACCTTGCTCAGGGTACCTCGGTGGTAGCTCGCTGGTGGTGGGATTCAAACCTGCAATCTTCTGATTATAGGTGCACTTCCCTAACCATTAGGCCACCATCTGCCCAACTGGAACCTACTGGATCCATAACAGAATATGATTGTAAATGAACTCTACTAGTAACTAACGTTGTCATTAGCTGCTGTGGCAAAAACATGTTAGCCAGAGTAAAATAGCTAACGGCGGAACATGAATGCTACAAAAAAAAACAAAAACATTTTTCTCCAGAATTCAGAAAGAACAAAAAAGGTGCATGACGGTCTAAAGAAACCAATTTTTGTCGTTTTTGTCAGCTCTAATACATGGAACTGATATTCAGCTGTTTGCTAATTAGCTGAGCGGAGTCAGGTGTGTTAACTCAGAGCAGCAAACCTGAGCAGCCCTTCAACCCTGAAGCCTGACATCACTGCTCTATAAACATACATTCAACCATTTAGCCTCTGCGGATAAAGACATGACCTGAGGCGAGGCAGTGGAAGGTCTGGCGGCAGAGATATAGCATGAAGAGTGAAACAGCGGGATTGAGCCGGATTGTTAGAGGAGAAATAACAGGAGAAGCCGAGCCTGCCGAGCGGAGGAGTGGATGTGCCGGGTGAAACGTGGTGGAAGATGATTGACGTAACGCGACAGGCGCCAGGAACGTCACACCGTTCACCTGAAGAGGCTTGACGGATTAGACAGGTGAGACAGATGGCTGAGCTTTAGGATATAAAAACACTACTGTAGGGAAAGGAGGAACTCTGCATGAAATTCAGATAACATGATTTCTTTATCAGTGTGGGTTAATTCCAATTCATTTTGCTTAAGCTTCAAATAATCAGTCTTTGTGGATGATTTAAGCTAAGATGGGAGTTGTGGGGGTTAGAGCTTGGTAAGAAATTGGACTTTGCAGTGAGACTGTTCCATCAGTTGTGAAAGTGCAAAACTTTGTGCACTGCTCCAATTTTTTTTTTCCAGCCTCTAAATATACCACAGACGTATACTGCAGTAACTCTGGATATAGCCAGTGTGTCTTTGTATGTGGGTGGGTGTTTAATATAGGTATATTTTTATAGAGTAGGTTGCAGTACTGTTAAAAATGTTCTGCAACATTATATATATATATATATATACACGCTGTACAGGTTTAGTTATACTTCAGTGCCAACAAACAAGCCATGTACCAAATTCATGGCTGATAAATAACTCATCACATCATATACATGTGCATTTGTCTGGATGATTTATTAGTGTGCACGTACAGTATATATCTTGTATGATCATTGTCCTAACCGGTCCTACAGAATGTAAGGTAAGATAATTATAATAGATAATTGCTAAGAGAATCATGGCTTCTCGACACTTGGTGGTGGTAGCCTAGTGTTAACTGTGACTGTGACGGTGATGTAAAATACCACTTTTTCCCCCCAACCATCATAGTGGCTTTAGAATTGCAGATATGTACAGTAACTATAATGCAAAACCTCAAATGTAGCTCGTTTGAAATATCTGTACACCATCTCTGCTATATCTAGGCAACGAAAGAAAAGACAAAGTAAAAAAAAAAAAAAAAGAAGAATAAAATGAACAAAACTAAAGCAGAGAAGCAAATCAAAGGAGAAATAAGAACTTTAAAAAAAAAAAAAAAAAAAACGCCACGACAGATATAAATCAAGACAAAAACAGAAGACCTGAAACTGCAGAGAGACAAGGAACAAGATATCAACAAAGAATACATATTGTTTTCATATCGTATTTTATATTTTGTGCACGAACGATTTTTGGGCATACAGTATTACTATCCATAAATCTTGGCAGAAAGATTTAACAGAGTAGTAGACGTTCTAAGTTAAAAAATAATAAAGCAAAGAAACAGGAGAACGTTTGTGGTTAGGCCACGCCCACTTCGATACCGGTACTGAATTTATACTGATTCATTTACCTTACTGGCTCAGTTACTTTCTTAATGAATGCATAATGTTTAGTGACTTACTAACTTCTAATCTGCACGGACAAACTAGGAATTATATATGTTTTATTTTTATTTTTCATTGTGCGTGATTTACGACCTGCAGCATCACATCCCGTCATCTCAGCATTACCACTCGAGAGACTGTTGATGAATTTAGATGACTCTCACTAGTTTAAGTTTGAGCTCATAACCACCTTACACACTCATTATACCTACCGGACATCACTTTCCATCCCTTTCGATAGGCGCACACAATCTGCCGAAGATTTCATTCGGATTTTTGCAGTCTGTTCCACTGGTGCATACGGAGAAGGAATCATCGGGCCAGTCTAAACCTTCCGTTATAGACTCACATCTAATAGAGAAGGGAAAGTTATCATACAAATGGCTAATGCAGGCTCACAGAGGGAATATGAATGGGAGGAATTTAATTGACATGAGACAATAGTAATAAAATAAGGATTCTATATTCCTGGGTTTGCTGTATAACGAGGTTTTTACAATTTAAGAGCTTTTTAATGAGACGTGTATAGAGAATAGAGTCTCTCCGTTTCGCCAACACGAGACTTTCTACGGCATCCTGGAAAAAAAAAAAAAGTCAGAGGGACCTTTGTTTAGATAAGAGTTTTTTTTTTATTAGGATTTAGCGCCATGTTGGGGACAGTTTTGGGACAGGCGGGTAGCAAACTTGGTGACTTTGGCGCTTTCGGATCCCTTTAGCGACTTTTTTTCTAAAAAAAAAAAGCACCTAGTGACAAATCTAGCGGCATTTCGACAAACCAAACAGAAGCTATATTTGGTTAGTATTTCAGCATGTCTGAAAAAGATAAATCTGCTTTTTAAACAGAATTTCATTTGCCTCAAATGTACTCGAACATAGCTAAAACGTTAATGGTGCTAGCAAGTTGGTGAAACCCAAAATATTCTCAGTCTAGTTTAATTTCTTCAAATTAGTTTCAAATAAATTACACTTGAGTTTCAGCATTGTAGCTAGCGTTACAGCGTTTAGCTACACGACGAAGGTTTATTCTTGTTTCTAAGACGTGGTGCTATGGAAAGGATTTCGAAAGAGATGTTTATATATTTGCGTTTTCGTATGAACAGGCTGTCTAGGTTTAACGCAGGTTGTGTTAAAGCAGAGTGCCAGGTATGGAGCTGGCGTTCTGCTTCGCTTGTTACTCTGTCCTGAAGCTTGGCTGAAGCTTTGGACCGGGTCTTTAGTGAGATCGCTCTAATGAGAGCTGGCACAGGGAGCGGTGTGGCACAGCTTGGCACGCGCATACACACTGATGAGGGTATCAATCATCGGGGACAGACTGCTACGACGCTAATGTCAAACAGAAAGAGGGGATGGCTTTGGAATGAGAACCAGGCTAACTTCAAGAGCTCCATTTAGCAAGAAATCCCAGAAAAAACATGGCATGTTTGTTCACTTTCTGCAACTTCAGAGCTGAATTGCTTTTGAACTGCGCCGGAGTTCACTTGGAAGCACGCCAAGATTGGTGAGGTCTCTGACTTGTTTTGTTCCGCACCGTGTGATTGCTGTGGAAAAAAACACACCAGGGTTCAATTTAAATGAACTAAAAAAGCGGTGTATGTGAAAGTACCCAAAGATATGACAAATGCCCAGAAAGATTGAGAGAGACAAGGAAAAAGTCGGAAATAAATAAAGAGCGACGTAGGACATGTGAAGCGAACACGCCGGGGAGATTGCGTTGTCTCGGACGCTCATAAACGTCTCCGCCGAAAATGACTTCCTGTCTTTCTCCATGTCTGAGAACGAGGTGGCGTTTCTGCAAAAGATGGCATGACTGAAGATCGGCGGAGGAGCAGAGGGCTTGTGTTCGAGAATGCAACTTTAACTTGGCCGGTTAAGAACCGTGGTTCTTTTCCATTTTCCATGGTGTAAAATCTCAACATTTACAATAGAGTAAAACGTGGAAACGCACACAAAGCAGTGTGAAAAAAGCGAAAATTAAGCCTCATGCGGATCGACAGGACAGGGGTGAGGGACCGGAGTCCGAGAGGAAAAACAAGTGGGAAGCAGAACAGAAAAGACAAGACGGAGCGAGAAGATGGATAGAGAGGAGGAGACTGCAAAGAGAGGAGAGAAATAGAAAGAGGCTCCACTGTTATCTCTCTGTACAAACACACAGCTCCGCACATCCGTTCATCCCCCAACCAGCATGCAAACACCACAAACAAACACATCACAAAAAAAGTCACTTAGTTTAACAAAGTCTAAAAAGAACCGTCAATATGTCACATTTTATATATATATATATATATTATACGACGCCATGCTTAATGCCACGTTTCACGTCATTCAGATTTTGTGAGAAATATGAAATAATTGCCGGTGGAGCTGGAGTTTATCCCAGAAACACTTGGCGTGAGTTTATCGTGAATGTTATTAATAATAAATACAACTATTTAATCAAACTATATGATTTTATCATATTGTTTTTGTTGCCATTTTGCACCCTTACCGCCAGAGATGGGAAGTAACGAAGTACAAATACTTCGTTACTGTACTTAAGTAAAATTTTCGGGTATCTGTACTTTAC
>JAOVYU010000039.1:3333949-3345150 GCA_025674565.1 Synodontis membranacea | reverse complement strand
AGTAGACAGATTTAATTTCATAATTTTTGAAGTCACCATTACTCTACATCATTTCACTGCATGTGCCTAAGATTTTTGCACAGTACTGTATATATATATATATATGATGTCCTTTGATATGCCAGGATTTTTAAATGAAATGTCAAAAGATTACAAATCTGGAAGGTGTGATTTTGTGTTACTTTTTATCATAGAGTCATAAAAAATGGATAAACCTCATTAGCATGTTATCCTGTTTGCTGGTTATGAACTATCAACAGCTCGGCATTGGGTTCATGTGTCACTTCCATATAAAGTAGAGGAATCTGAAAAGCATGCTGTGGGCAATTCCTGTCCCTTTCCCTCTGCCTAATGACCCTTTGGGTTTTTTTTTGTTTTTTTTTTTTTTTTTCTATTCCAGTGAATTCTCACGGTCACACATCGCCACAATAACACACCTCTCCAAACGGCCCCCACGCTGTCTGAAAAACACACACGCTAGATATTCTTAAATCTTCCCAGTAGCAGACTGAACAGGTGTTCAACAGCTCGGCTGCTCTCCCGGGTCTCTTAAACATTCCTGTTTTCCTCATCCATTTTTAATGTGCTGTGTGTGCATGAGTTGTGGCACAGTTATCCATGTCAGACTGTACAAAGTAATAAACTAGACTAATGAAAATGCCATAACAGTCAAGTTGGAGTGCTGGCTTTTTTCCCCCCGAGGGTGGAAACATTTTGGACAAGGAACACTATATGCCATCTGGATCTTTCCGTTTTAGTGGTTCACCACAGCAAGCACCTGTACTGTATAAAAAGCAGAAGTAATCAAATGTTATTCTTCAATGATGATGAACAGTAAAAATTATGGACAGGATTAATTCGTGGTCCAGCTATTTCAGGTCAGGATATGTCCAGATGTTCTAGAGAAAGTGTAGCAAAAGTGTGTGTGTGTGTCTTTAAGGCTATTTTACTGTATATGTCTTTTTTTTTTTTTTTTTTTTTTTTAAATCATGTCCTATCTTGGTGGTTTTCTCCCCAGTTTTGATCTTGAGTTTGAGATGTTCTATATGTGGAGTTGTGCAGATTTCCAACCATATTTCCAAGTGTTTCGTCCAGGTTCTCTAGTGTCCCACAGGTAGAGACGATTTCCCAAGGATCCAACATCTTAGCAACTACTCACTGCTGGGATCTGAATTCATGTCCTTGTGACCAGTAACCCAGAACTTTAACCACTTTAACCAACTCAAGGTTCTACAGGTTCTAATTGGAAGTCAGTAAGACAAGAAAACACTTTGTATGGTTTTACATCTAGCTACACAGTTTCCTCCAAAAGGGATAACCTAAGAGCTCTTCGGATTCTTGATTTAACCTTTCTCCATCCCAAGAGTGTTCGCTATCCACTACACAATGCACTGTTTGTTGAGTTTGGCCATTATGGCTGTAATTCCAATATTTAAGTTCACACACGAACAATCACAATGCACTGCAATAGGTTAGTGTCTTAATTGTGCACATTTTTGGAAAAAAGGATTTCTCAAGGTTTCCTTTGAGTTTTCTTTAGATTTCCCTCACTCTCTGAAAAGAAACCCCTCTGTTGTACGGTTTGGTACTGAACCTACAAGGAACAAAGCAAAGAACCCATAAGGATCCAAAGAACCCATAGGGAACAGGAAGTGAACACTACACATTTTTTTTTTTTTTTTCTTTTACTTTTCCATTTATTTTATAAAGTTCAGATGTATGCAACATGGCCATGACCCCAGAACAATTTAAAAAGGAAAGAAAAAGTAGTAGTGGTAGCTCAGGGGTTAAATCACTGGTCTAATCGTGAGGTCGCGAGTTCACGACTGCCACTGCTGGGCCCTTGAGCAAGGCCCTTAATCCTAAAAAAAAAAAAAAAAACTGCTCGGTTGTATAAATGTGATACATGTAAGTCACTCGGGATAAGGGCGTCTGCGTCCGCCGAGCTGAAATTGCCACCACAGTCACCTGACCCGAACCCTATAAAGTTAGTTTGGGATGAACCGGACAGAAAGGTAAAGGCAAAACAGTCAACTAGTGTATCACACCTGTGGACAATGCTCCAGGAGTGCTGGAATAAACTCCCTGAGCTGTATTTAATGCCCCTTTTTAGAAAGAACGCCTCAAATCTGCTCTGCTGTTATAACTTGTAGAGGAGGCTACTTCGATGAAGCAAAGATACTGTATGACCAATGTTCTTGCAAATAAAGCAACTCAAATGGTGAATGCGAATTTATTATTTGTTAGCAAAGAATTCTGAGTGTCTAGAATTTCTTGGGGGGTAAAAATTAAGTAACACTGAAAATGTAGAAAATAATAGTGAGTGCAAAAACCTTTTGACTGCTAGTGTACCTTCGTACTAAATAGTACAAGTGTGGAGTACCTTCGTACTAAATAGTACAAGTCTTCTCATACCGGTTGAGGACTTCACGCTGGTGCAGTTGCTTCATTTTTTTTAACTCAATATTGCCTCCTCTTGATAATCCAACAGAAATAAAATCATAAGTGAAACTTCCACATGCTGATAGGCTACTCTGAGTGGAACCGGAGCGAGCCACTGAATCATTTTCATTTTGTACAAGAGTGATATAGATAATGATTATGATACTACTAATATGATAATAACAATAACAGTTCAATGCTAAATATATTTTCACTGATTGGATCATAATGTGGTGAGGCCATTGCACTCTGTAATGACTGTAAATTTAGGGGTAGGGATATTTAGAAATGGAAACGTACACACGCGTTTGTATTTATCCGACACCTTGGACCGTGACCTCCCTTCAGACTCTCATTTTCCCAGCATGCTCCCACCGTAGCGAATGAGTGACTCTCCCAAACACACCAGCTGACACGGTAACCAAGCAAAACAGAATTGTTTGGGCTGACCTCATGGCGGTTTGGCCGAACCCGGCGTCCGAATGGAGGAGGGAGAAACAAGTGTGTAACACTTTGAGTGTGCTCCCAGAACCACTAGTGGGTATTAGCAATGCTAGCATTAGCACACAGGGTTCACTAGGTCCATCTGGACGGAGGGTATGAGGGAATATTTAATGGCAGTCGATTTGGACGGAAGCATACCGGTTGAGGACTTCACGCTGGTGCAGTTGAGGTCATTTTGATCAGAAACTTCCGAAAACGGTGCCAACGCTAGCTCTTGGCTTGCTAATAAAGAGTGCGTTAAGCTTGCCCATTAAAAGTTTTATTTGCTACGTTGTTGCTGTTGGAGTGCCTGTGTTGATGCAGGACTGAAAAGCAGGCTGGCGTTTATAGTGCTTGCTGATTGGGGCTTTAGAGAAATGGCAAAAATGAAGAATTTATGATTTGCTTTTGAGTATTACAGGTTTGTTCAAGCTTAGCCAGGGTTTAGAATATGTTTGAGAAAAGCTTTCGTGGTTTGCTTTGTAACGTCTAACATTTAGATTAAGCGTGTCTGCAAATATACGAGTCTTTAGTTCGGCTCTCAAGAATAGATGTTATAATTTTGTGTTATTGTAGTTGTCATGGCAATAAATCGCCTAGTTCAAATCAGAAAAAAAAACAGCCCAACTACACGTAAAACACAAGAGATAACAAACTAATAGTGATACTCGTAGTGCAGGTACTTTTTAAGGTACTTCCTGTAGATACTGTACATCCGACGCTTTCGGAGAAGCTCACTTTAAAACCGTAAACATCCAAGTAAACATCTCTCCGTTTATAGATATAAGGTAGTATGTTATCATTAGATTGGTTTCTAAGTTAAGCTAGAATTACTAGAAGTAGCAAAATAGTGTGGCAATCTGCAGTATCGTTGCTTGGTGGTAACGTAACATTTGAATCAAAGAATTCAACTTGAACTTTATTGAACCGGATCGATGAAGACATGCGATTTAAAAAAAAAAAAATAAAATAAATCACAAAAACTTCCCCCATTACAAGATCATGAATTTTTCTTTAGCCTTGGCCATTTCTGTTCACCGACTCCACTGTCAGCTGTGCTAATTCCAGTAATTATCTATAATTGTGCGGCAGTGTGGTATGAATTGTATTATTATTTTTTTTTGCAGTAAATACAGACAGTCTGCCCACAGTTTGTCAGTCAGTGTGAGTGTGTTAGATTTACCCCCCCACCCCCACCCCACCCTGCTGAAAACCCCCAAATGCTTTATAATTACATGGTAATACATTCCTACACATTTCAGCTCTTTTTTTTTTTTTTTTTGCAAATATTAGTGTTTTGGAGTGTGTACTGTATAGAAGGAGTGGGTTGAAATTCTAATATGTACCGTCCAAGGATACTAAAGGAACATTATTCTGGGAAACAGCTTTGTGGCAAAGAGTATGTCCAGAGCAAGCAATATAAGAAACATCCATTGTCTCACCAGATGTTCTGGTCATTGACACTGAATGAAAGATGAGATAACCAGCGTACATGTAGTCTGGGGATGGCTTTGTAATTAAACGTTAAGACATTTGTTCTCAACATTCTCACAATTGGTCTTTTTATTACTTAAATTGCTTAAACTGTGCTGACTGTCAAAGACAATGGGGCGATACAGCATGTGTTAGCTATTTAACTGACCTGTGATTATGAAAATATTATTATGTAAATAAACTTTATTTCTTAGCCAATAAAATTGCTTCCATCAACCAGGCTCAACAATCTCAACATTTACATCAAACTCAAGCAAGATAACTTCAGAGTTGTTGAGTTGAGTCCAAAAGTTTCTCAGGATTTACGTTGAGGGGAAAAAAAGTTACAGGTATTCGGAGTTGGGTTAGGTGCAAATTTAAGATGATTTAATGGGTCCAGCATTCATTTATCCAGCTGTAGTCCATTTATCACCATTCATTTATCCAGCATGTACTGTAGGTGATCCCTCCAAGTACAGCCATACTAGCCTGGGGGTGCCCGATCTCGCCTGTTCTCGGAAGCTAAGCAGTGGCTGGCCTGGTTAGTACTTGGATGGGAGATGTCCAGATGTTAAGTGTTTATTAATATATATAACGTGGTTTGTCTTATGACTTTAATCGCACAACACTTTACAAAATTGCTGTCGCGACATATGTCGTGGACTGGGTTATTTTATTCACTAAAGATCTCTAGAGACGTCTGTATTTTTCATTTGGCATTTCACTGATCAATTGTAGTTACACAAGTCTGCCTACAAGGCCTATGCGTTTAAATATAGCTGGTTTAAAAGGCAAAAAAACCAAAAAAAAACAAGGATTACTCACTGGGTCATGAGTTGGATTAACTTTTTAGCCTTCTCCATTCAGCAAAGTTAGTTATTGAGTTATTTTTTTTTTTTCCAATCTCACACACCCACAGGCTTTCCGACGTGCTTTTAGAGAAGCATCACGACCTACAGGAATGAATAGCAAGGCCAAATAAATGATTGCGTAAGAGCATTAGCAGCTCCTGCAAGCGCTGTGAGGACTGTCGGGGGGGGGGGTAAAAAAGACTCCTACTTTTAAAAAGACTCGTCTTTGTCAAAGCTTTTAACACAAGCATATCATCATTAGGCACTGCCTTAATGGACACTGATGGGGTAATACAGATACAAGCCATTTTGCAGTTTATGAGAAAACTCGATATTTGGTATGAGAAGTTTCTGCCTTTGAAGGATTCACTTGCTCAGAAGGATGTCACACGCCATCGAAAGTTAAAATCAATTTCATTATATTAGGGATGTTAAAGTAATCTATGGCTGACAAATGACGGCAGAGAGAGAGAAATGTATATATAGAGAGAGAGAGTGAATGCGAGAGAGAGAGAAAGAGAGAGAGTGGGGGGGGGGGCAAAAATGAGACTCCAGACTTTCTGTTCATCCCATTAGCCAACATGAAGAACCAAATGTATGAGGTAATGGTTTCAATTACTGCCCTTTGGTGAGAAACGCGACATCCTGCTGAGAAAAAACAATCTACTCATCAGGGGTCTGTACGGCGCTCATTGTAGGGCATAACGACAGTCAATGAAACGCCTTAATAAAACTCGCTTTATGACCGCAAACTTCTGTGTTGTAGAGCATAATCATCTGTTAAGGCATGAGTTGGCTATTAGGATCCTGTCATACGTTTGAGAACTTTTCAGTGTGAATTAAAAGCCAAATGCAGTCACGACGGCTTGTTTGGATGGATAGAAATAGAAATAAAGGATGCCATGGCGTACCATTCATCCTTTAATTCCTAATATCCAGGGCGTCATTCCATGATGTCGCTTTCACACGCCCTTGCCGACTTAAACCTTCTCCACTTCACTTGAGATGATGAAGATGTGATGGAAGTTCAACCAGTCATGGGTGGCTGGAGAGACTGAGTCAACATAAGGAGCAGAATTTACCCACAAGGCATTGCCAAAGAAAATGACCAACATTCGAACGTAGCAAACAAAATGGAGAAGATTCCATATGACCAGTGTAATCTTGTGGGTCTCGAAAATTTTTCAAACAGCTCTGAATTCATGAGCTATAATGCAATGTTGATGTTTCTCAATATGGCGGAACCCATGGCGGTTCAGTTAGTGGCCAGTGCTAAGTGTAATTGCAGTGCAATTCTAGACATACTAAGTTTATTCTTAGCAATTTTACCAACACATCTGAGGAAAATGTTGGCATCGCTGATATGTTTTAGTCTTGTTCTGCTCTGTGTCTTTAGATTTAAGGGGAAGAAGGTTTGATGGGTTTGTTACAGGCTGAACAGATTCAACATCATTAGCAGGAAATATCCCCGAGGCTCTTGCAACCTGATGCAGGTTAGTTTTTTGTTTATAGTAATAGATTTTTGTGACGCAAAAAAGTTACGTTTTAAGGATTTCGATATGGCGGAAGTCGTAGCGGTTTAGTTACTAAGTGTAATCAGAGTATCCTTTGAGCAGTACAGCGTCTTTTCTTAGTAATTTACCAACACGTCTAAGGGAAAAGTTCATATTCTTGCTGCGTTGGTATTGTTTTAATTTCCCCTATGCCTTTCCATTATATTAAATACGTAAATGGTTAGATGAGCTAAATATGAACGCTTAGCCGTATAGGTTCAGCCTCGCTATTTTCCAGTTTTATAGCGAAGGCATTGTTAAAAAGTCAGCTACTTGAACTTTCTCTTGTTCTACAAGTTTGACGTAGTTAATGGACACTTGCGAGCTGGGAGGTGCACTTTGATGATGTGTTAAGACCGGACGTCTAATTACGTTGCACGTGTTACGTTTTTAAAGTGTCATGTTAAAAAGGACCACACAACAAGATAAATGAGATTTTTTTTTTCTTTGCGGTAGACAGTACAGTAAATTTCCTGAAAAAAAGCAAAGTCCTGAAACGGAGCTCATTTTAAAGCATATATGAGAGACTCATAATCGTGCTTTCCCACATACGGCACAAGGAACCGCCTGCTTCTTTTTTCTTGATGTTTCTTTCATTGTATTCCTCACCACTTGGCCCTTGGTTTGTTGGTCACGAAGTCCTTTTGGGTTCCCACCAGTAAAACACAATCCGTAGTCGCAGATGCCAGCTGCCACGAAGCATTAACTCATTCAGAACAAAAGGAGAGAGCAAGATGAAGCGGCAAATTTGTTCTTGTGTGTCAGCGCAATGCTTATACCAGCGGATTATGACCTTTGCGGTCTTGGCTGCTCTTGTTTTCAGCTGCGAATATCGAGAGACACACAACCGAGCGTGACGTGACATGCCGGATTAAGATGGCAGCTCATTTCTGGCCCTGACGAGCTCACTCTCTCTCTCTCACTCACTCACTCACGGTCTCTGACAAAGTCATCAAGATGCCTGGTTTATTCCCCAAACAGAGCTTTTCTCTCTTCCTCCATTTGTTTCTAATGCCCCATGTTGTCTACTCTTGATCCTCTACTTTATAACCGTGATGATGAAAAAATCCTCCTGCCACATTAGAGCAGTATAGTAAATAACATGCATGCATGGTCTTCTTTTACTGAAGCTTTAATAAGAATTTGTGCAAACCCCCAAGTTTGATCCTTTATTCAGCTGGCAGACGTGGAAACAAAACCTACAAGTAGCCTTCGAGTGTAGACATAATCCAGTCCAAGCACAGAGCTACGTAAGCAGTCTAGAGTTCGGTGGCTTGATCGAGAGAATAGCATGGTCTCTGACAGTCCTGGGATTTAAACTCTCAACCTTCCGGTCACCAGAACAGAACCTTATCCTCTAAATCCGAACTAGACCGACACAAATTTCGTCATTTGTCTGAGGTGTCAAACGTGGTGCCTGGATAAACAGAAGAAGTCTATTTTTAGAGGGAATGACGATGGCTAGTTTGTGTTCCAGTCTCTCCATGATTTTGTCTTTTGGCTGGCGCTGTTTTGATGATATCATCTCGACATCGCCCCTCTTCGGAATATTCAGCAGAAGAATAGTAGATTGAAACCAGGGCTGCAGTGGTATAATAAATCCACTCTATCAAATCGGTCGAATCTGATATCATGTTTTTGGTAATACAATTCTTTATGATTTGCACTTCACAATGAATAAATAAATAAATAAATAAAAATTCACAGGTATGCTGTAGATTTGTTCCTGAGAGCTGCTGTTGTAATCATAAGGATGTCCTGTGCTCATCCGAGGAGTCCTGTTCACAATATCTGCTCATGCTGAACATATTTGCAACACACTGGAAAACACACATCTTTGTCTTTACTCTTCTACACCTATTCTCTGTAATGATTTATAACCCTACCCAGAAGAGAATGGGTTCCCGCTTGAGTCTGGTTTCTTCTTCATTTCATCTTTTTCAGATTTTTTCCTCTGGCTAGTTCATTAATCTACAGTTTTCTATAAAGCTGCATTGTGACAGCTGTAGCGATTGTTAAACGTGAAATACAAATAAAACTGAATTGAATTTAATTCTTTAAAATGGATACACACTTTCGGACCTACAGTATGGTTTAGTTAATAATCAAATGTACAGTACTTGCACCTTCCAGTTAGTGTAGTCTATTAGTCTCTTTAGTGTTAATGCCTTTTGCACAACATTGGATATGGCACAAAATTGCGATGCGATAATAATATAGAAATAATAATTTGGGTGTAAAAATTCATGTGTGAAATTTTCGCACACAGAGTAGGCAAACCAAGTGCAAACCGGTGCGATTATTGATTTATATATATATATGTTCTGCAAAGTCAGTAGCATCCTGAGTCAGTGATGGAGTTTTCTAGTGATTAAGTCATAACAATATATAATAGAGTATAAAATAATATAGACAGACTTGGTATCATAATATAGACTTGGTTCAATGGAACCAAGTGGAACCCTCATTTGATTGGTCAGGTTATCATTTCATTGCAGCAAACAAGACAGATTTGACTTTATTTTTTCATCAGATCAAATTTTGTTCATGGTGTATAAAGACTGCGTGATACCGTGTGAATATTTTGTCAAAAAGAATTGAGAATTGATTGAATTGCTCTTAGGATAATGTGGCGACAAATAATCCATCTCACCCATGCTTAAATCTTCACTAACTCTATTGAAACTTAGATTTGTTACCTAAACAATTTTGAAAATCAGCAAATTATTAACATTATTAATAATCAACATTCTGAAGCTCTTGCCTTCCACTTTTTTAGGTGGGGCATATAAGGTTTAACAAAACTTCCAGATGTACAATATTACAGAGCCTTTGCGTGTCACGGTGGTTTTTGATTTGACATGGCCGGGAATTACCATATCGAGACCACAGGTTAATATTTTAAGGCCACAAAATAATAATTTTTGATCATTGAGTTGGGAAGTTTCATATAATCGACAAGTTCATTGGTCTCCATTTAATAATACATTTACTTATCTTAATGGTATATCGAACGACAGTAACTCCAGTGTGTTATTATGCATCGTTCCAAGACCGGAGAAAAATGTATCATCAATCATGTCCATGCTTAAGTTCCTGTGGCCACAATGGTCTAATTCAATTGATTTCGCTGAGCTTCTTTCTTTTGAAATAAATTGCACCAATGGC
Source organism: Synodontis membranacea (assembly GCA_025674565.1). Classification (NCBI taxonomy): domain Eukaryota; kingdom Metazoa; phylum Chordata; class Actinopteri; order Siluriformes; family Mochokidae; genus Synodontis; species Synodontis membranacea. Next base: position 3,335,180 of record JAOVYU010000039.1, on the reverse strand, counting down.
CATAAGATAAGTACTTTGTGGCAACAAAACTGAGGTTACGAAAATATAGTTTCCTTCATATAATATTACAGTGTTCAGCTGCTTGGACGTTCACAAATGACACCAATCACAGAGTGTCCTAAATCACATCATCAAGATACCAAGGCAGAAATTTATGGACAATGTTTTAGGGTGAGATACTAGACTACCATTACTTAACAACGTCAGACTCATTTCAGAACATCAGACATTTTTTAAGTGGAAATTGTGCACATTTTTTTTTTTTTGGCCTTGTCTGGAAGATTGATATTTTCTTTTAATAAAAGCAGCTACCCATATAGATTACAAATATATTTATACTTTTTATATGTGGCAAATAAATCAAGTTTACCATTCGCTTTGCATCAGCTTTTGTAGCAGAACTGGTCAGGAACACGATTCCTACATCACTTCAGAACACCCACATTTCTCCAAAAGATTAGGACATGATGATTGTCATAAAGCAAATTCATTCCACACGGCAATCAATTCGCTCTCATTTCCAAGCTTGCGTACGTCACGAACATCGGTCTGCGCCTCTAAATCATCCTCGTTCCGGATGGTGGAATGAGAGCGACCCTTTTCCTCAACAGCCAGCCTCCTCGCTCACTTAACCTGAAATTTAGCCTGTGGTTTAGCTAAATAAACAGCACACACAATGCTTAATCAGAGACAGAGAGGGAGAGACGAGTGCCAGCCACACACTACACTGCAATGCAGATAGGGCCGTCGCTTCTTCAAATCAATCTGCAATTAGCATCCTTTCACCACAGATGCTGTCTCACGCTTTTATATCCCCCCCACCCCATTTCAGACTTTATGCCTCGTAGTTCTTGAAATGATTAAAGAGAGGGTAATGTATGTGTGCCTCTATAGAAAAAGAATCCTGTTCACAACACCTACTTACAACTTGCACAACCCCGATAATAGCCATGATCCAATCAGATATTACAATTGTTCATCTCAAACATCTCATGTCCAAGTGAGTCAGAATGTTTCAGATTGGCGTTTTGACGTAGGAAAGGCGATTAGGAAATACATTTTAAAAATATGATAAAAGCTGGCTAATGATTTAGCCTTGATCTTGCTAGCACCTGGTTGTAATGTTTATATACACACACACACACACACATATATAATATAATATAATATAATATAATATAATATAATATAATGTAATGTAATGTAATGTAATGTAATGTAATGTAATGTA
>JAOVYU010000039.1:3245068-3255875 GCA_025674565.1 Synodontis membranacea | reverse complement strand
TGGCTCATTGTACCAACCTTCCTTACGACCTTAGTCTCTTTCATATGTTCACGTTTGCTAGGGCTGGAGAACCAGTGCCTCAATGAGTCTCACAGAAACGTGTTATGGCTCAATTTGGAGTTCTTTTGGCTTTTATGTTTTTGCATTTAAGTTTCTTGCTCGTGTGAATTCCCAGGCTTCCTGTTCGGTCTACGGTATGCTCTACGCTTTATTACACAACCCATTCTCATGTGGCTCTTTGGAAAGAAATGGCCACTTTAGAGTCTCCTAAGTTCCCAATTGGTAAATTGCTTAGCTTAGGGTCATAAATACGAGGAGAAAATTTTAACAAAGGCAATAAATTTCCAAAATGGCTGTCCTTAGCTTCCTCGATGCACGTTCATGCTGCGTGTTATTAGGTGGAATGGATTAATATTGCTGCACCACTGGGAGTCCGCTTGTTTTCCAGCCAGCTAAGGATTGTGATAAATGTACATGTAGAACATGAGGTTTGGAAGTATAATGAAGTGTCTTTATTCAGTTTTATTCCCAAATATGTGGCCTGTGGATTTAGTGGGGGGAAATAAAATTATTCACTTGACCCTGATACAAAATGCCAGAGTTTTTTTTTTTTTTTTTTACATTTCTATCCAAACTCTTAAAAAAAAGTTTGTCAGCGATTATTTTAAAAAATGTTGTTCATAAATATTTCACAAGTCATGGAGAACCTATAATCATTTGCTTCATGATTATTTTGCCCAGAAGCTTTACTCCAACACAAATACTACCTTTTCCACCCCAGACAAAATATACAGTAAAACACTTTTTTGTTTTGGGCCCAAGGCATTAAGATTATGTACAAATTTGCCATATTGTCAGGCACTATCACAATAAATGCTAAGAAGACTTCAGTAATTAATTCGTGGTGGCAGTTTTGCCCACCGTGTGTTTAATTTGTCATTTTCATTCTCATCGGGTGAACAGAAGTTCATATAAAAAATATGCAAATATCCAAATAGCAATGAATATGTCAAAACTAAAACAAACAAAGACAATGTTTCATATAAATAATTACGACTCACGTTGGTAAAGCCACATTATAGCGATCTGTATTGGATTGCAGAGAGGGCAGTCTTATCTTTCATCTACTGCACTAGGTACGTTTCATTTTATTATGAATTGGTTGTTTTGACCTTAAATTTAGCCATACTTTTTAGAACTTGTGGTTGCGTTTGATCATTACTAGGTCTCATGACCAAACTTGTCTACAGTCTGTCGAAGGCTTTATACTGAAGAAAACAAAAACGAAAAAAAAAAAATAAAAAAAAGCACCCCACAAAACCTCTTTTACCAACATGTCAGTTTCTACTAGTTCAATCCAAACAAGCCTTAAAAGACCGGGCTCAATTAGTGGTGCCAAAAAAGTTCTGTAGAATCTAATTCATTCTCCCATCTTTCATCATCACACTTCATCTCGCACTTCCAGTGTCACTGTAGGACAAAGCAAGAGCTTTAGAAAGGACATGGCTGAAGATGCACCCGAGGTTATATTCTCTCTCTCTCTCTCTCTCTCTCTCTCTCTCTCTCTCTCTCTCTCTCTCTCTAAAACATAAACTTGCTTTCACTCCTGAACACACACACAAACACACACACACACACAATATCACACACTGCATACACCCTCACCCTGCTCTCTTGTCCTCATGTACTGCATTTGTTGTGGATAATAACAGCCTTTCAGCCTCCACTGCTAGGAGACACTCAGCCTGCTGGAGAGATTTACACACACACACACACACACACACACGCACACACATACGCACACACACACACACACACACACACACACACACACACACACACACACGCACACAGACCCACACACACACACATATATATTAGTGCCTCTCAAAAATCAGAATATTGTGAAAACGTGCAAAACGCATTTTCCGTCAGTTATTTAAGAAAGTGAATAATTTATATATTCTAGACTCATTAGGTTTAAACTAAAATGTGTCTTAATTTTGATAATTACGGCCTACAGCTCAAAAAATAATAATAATAATTAAACACCTTAAATTATTCTTATGTCATTTTGAGTTTGAATACATTTCTATTCAAACAGTATAACTACCGTGATCTCTCAAACTAGTTCAGTACACACAACCACAATTAATCCATCCAAAGCACATTAATGGACATTTGACTGGAAGGGAAAGGTGTGGTAGGACAATGTGCACAAGAAACAGGGGATTGTCAGGGAACGTTGAGTGAAGAACTTGGGAGAGCTTCACGAGGAGTGGACTGAAGCTGGTGTCCGTGCATCAAGAGCCACCATGGACAGATGTCTTCAGGAAAGGGGCTCCAACTGTCACATACCTAATATCGAGCCACTCCTGAACCACCAGAACCAACATCAGAAGTGTCTTATCTGGACTAAGGTGAAAACCAACTGGACTTTTGCTCAGTTGTCCAAAGTCTTCTTTTCAGTTAACAGTAAATTTTGCATTTAATTTGGAAATCAAGGTCCTAGAGTCCGGAGGAAGAGTGGAGAGACGCAGAATCCAAGGTGCTTTTAGTCCAGTGTGAAGTTTCTTCAGTCTGTGATGATTTGGGGTGTCATGTCATCTGCTGGTGTTGGTCCACTGCAGGTTTTATCAAGTCCAAAGTCAACCCAGCGTCTAACAGGAGATTTTCGAACACACTTCATGCTTCCATCTCCTGACAAGCTTTACAGAGGTGCTGATTTTCCAGCAGGACTCAGGACTTGCCCACAGTGCCAAAATGATTACCAAATGGTTTACTGACCGTGATACAGTATGACTGAGCTTCTGTGTATTACTATGCTTCTCTTGATAGAAAATCTATGGACTATTGTCAAGAGACAGAAGAGAAACTCTCAACCCAAAAATGCAGACGAGCTGAAGGCCGGTATCAAAGCAACCTGGGCTTCAGTAACACCTCAGAGTGCCACAAGCTGATCGCCTCCACGCCACACCACAGTGATGCAGTAATACATGGTAGAGGAGATACAAATAATTATTGACTGTATAAATGTACTTACTTTTCAGATGATGGACATTCTTTGACTCCACATATCTGCTACGAACATGTACTGAGGCTCAGTCCTACCCAAAGGAAAAAAAAAATGGCCCTGGCAACAATACACACACCTACACACACACACACACACACACACACACACACACACACACACACACGCACACACACACTCTAATTTCCCATACAGGCACTCATGCATGCTGCACCATATCAGGATTAGGAAGCTTACAGCAGCTTGTTCAGAAAACATGCCGTGATTGATTGTTTCTTTCATCTGTATTAGTTTGTCATCAGCACAAATCTTCCCTCCGTTCTGTCTCTCACACATCCCTCAGGATGAATAAAGACAAAACGAGTGACATGCGTCCCGTCATCCGTCCATATTTCCAGACAAAATGAGAGAAAGTGAGAATGGTCATTTTATTAGAGATTCATTAGACACACGGCCAATACAAATGATCACGTTTGCTCTGTCTCTCATTTTCTCGTCCCTCTTTCGTTCCATTTACTCTCACCTCTCTCTACAAGCACGGGGTTCAATATCACAATGACAGTGAAGAAGACGTGTTTAAAGTGATGAAGCTTATTTAGAAAAGAGAGGGTTATTGACCGCCGCCGTTTTAACTCGCCTCCTGTTCTGTTCTGTTCTTGGTAATGTCCTTTTCCCCAATGAGACCATTCTGGCCCTCTTTAGATTTTACAGCAAAATGTATTATTTCTTTATCACAGTGACTAATATAAAGAATTAAAATAAATAATAAATAATATAAAGAAAATAATAATAATAATAATAATAATAATAACAATAATAATTATTATTATTATTATTGTTGTTGTTGTTGTTATTCATTAATATTCAAATCAACTGCTTGGTACATTCTTAAAACAAGGAATGCACTGGCAAGCTCAGCAACGGCAAAAGGCCTGGAAAATCATGGAAGACAGCTGCAGAGGATGATTGTAGAATTCTTTCCTTGGCGAAGGAAAAACCACTTCACTACATCTAGCCAAGTCAAGAACACTGCTGTAGAGGTAAGCATATCAATGTCAAACTCTACAATCAAGACAGACCTTCACGAGTGTAAATACAAATGGGGTTATCTCAAGATGCAAACCACTGGCAACACTCCAGAATAGAAATCCAGATTTGCTAGCAAGGCCTGTGAACAGATTCTTTAATGTTAAGAGAAGAGTATGGAGAAGGAAAGGAAGGGCTTATGATCCAAAGCGTACTGTACCACATCATCTGTCAAACATGGTTTACATGGGCATATATGACTGCCAGTGGAACTGGGTCACTGGTGTTTACTGATGACGTGACTGCTGATCAAAGTAGCACAATGAATCCTGACTTATACGACGCTATACTTTCTGCTCAAATTCAGTCAAATGCAGCAAGATTTATAGGATGGCACTTCACAGTAGAGATGGATAATGACCCAAAGCATACCATGAAAGCAACCCAAGAGCCTCTTTAAGCAAAGAAATGCAATGTTATATGACCAAGTCAGTCACCTGACCTCAACCTGAGCATGGTTTTCACTTACTAAAGGCAAAACTCAAGGCGGAAACTCAGCATTTGGTGATGTCCATGGGTTTCAGACTTTCTATTCTAATATTAAAAATAATCCTTCTACTTATAATTAAAGTTAGTTTGTCCAATTCCTTTTGAGTCTGTTAAAAAAAAAAAAAAACGAAAAAAAAAAAAAAAACGGAGAGACTGTGGAATAAAGCTGTAATTCCTAAATGGTTAATGCAATAATTATGTCAAACCTCTTGAATTAAAGCTGAAAGTCTACACCGATATCCCGTCTTGATTGCTTCATTTCAAATCCATTGTGTCGGTTTGCAGTGTCAAGATTCTGAAAATTGTGTCACTGTTGAAATGCGTATGGGCCCAACTGTATAGTTCAGGAAAGAGATAGAAAGAACTGAGCACGACTAACACCAGCTTTCTGCTTCACATTTACTTGCAAAGATCAGAGTAAGTTTTGAAGATCTTGTGTGGAAACACTTAGCTTTGTTTTGTTTTGTTTTTTTCCACTTTGCCTGTTAAAAGCACTACTCAGTCCAGATCAGCTGGGATCGAGCCCTGGGCAGGCGTCAAAGCTCATTAAAAAGTCTAATGAAAACGGCAGAATAAACACGGCATTAATTTGAAACGAGCGAGGGTGCACCGCCCTACCGTACATAATAATACATTCTTCTACTATCTCCATGAAATATGAAATGTATGATCACCCAGGATCCAAAATAACAACTTACTTCATTTAGATTCAGCGTAAAATTTAATTCATTACTTTCCCCTAAAACGTCTCCACCTTTTTTTTTTTTTTTTTTTTTTCCCTCCCCGCAGCCGTCTAATCGTTGATTTTGCCTGAAGGCTCAGCGCATTGTTGAATTTCTAATTTAGGTAAATTAATGAAATTACATTTGCTTTCCTCTTTCCTTTCTCTCGCCCCCGTTTTTTTTTCTTCTTCTTCTTCTTTTTTCATTAGCTGGCTAGTCAGGTGTTGCCTCGGTTATTTCCTCAGACAATTGAAGATCCATAGTGCATTGCAACAGGAAGTGTGGAGGGGCATGACTCATCTCTTGTGGATGTGAGTGTGTGTTTTGCAATTTTCCATTCTTTCCAGCCGGCGAAACTGCTGGGAAAACTGCTTCTGAAATGAATTCCTGGAATCTACACAGTATGTTCAGTGATGTTGCTCGATAAGATTTGCTTCCTTCTCAGTTTACGTTCTTGTTTCCATGTATTCTTCAATGTTTACACGATGCTAGCTACTTTGAATGGCCGATTTTTTGTGGTTTGCGCCATCCATCCATTCATCCATCCAGCCATCATCTATAGCATTTATCCATCAAGGGCAACAGGGAAGCTGGAGCCAATCCCAGCTGACTTTGGGTGTCTCCAATCTGTTGCAGGCACTACTTAAGAAAAGTTTTGACAAACCATGGAAATTTGGTTGCTAAGTGTAACTGCAGTCTAGATTTAGTCATATGGAGTCCTCCTAGTCTCCTAGGAAATGTTGATATTCCCTACAGCTTAGTCTTGTTCCTAGGGTCAGCTCGACCTTTCTGCTAGAAAAAAATTTAAGCCTCAGGCTTTACCTGGCTTATGCTCTGTATTTTTGTTCCAGCTACCAGTCAAATACAAAACAGGGGGAATTTAACACAACTAACAGCAGCTTTCCGAATTCACATTTACACAGATTCATTCGTCTGTTCATCTTCTGTAATTGCTTTATCCTGGTCACTTTTGCAGATCTGGAGCCTATCCTGGGAACACTGGACACAATAGAGGAATATATTCTGGATATGGGAATACACCCTGCAAGGAAACCAGGGTACCTGTCGACTAACTACACCTGAAAGACTCAGTCTGTACATCAGGAACTTTCCCAGAACACAACCACATGAATGGAAAGTGTACCGTGTCTTTGCATTGGAAGATATTCAGAGCAGAATCTCTGCTGGGTTTGATAGTAATAACAGAAGGCAGGACGTTAAAGTAGGAGTTTTATCATGGCTGAAAAGCATACTTGATGTGTTTTTCAGAGTGGTTATGGCAAAATCCTGATCTGTTTTCCGCTCTGTTCGGTTCTAGTTTATCTACGCAAATGTTAGTCAGGAAAAAAAAAAAAAAAAAAAAAAAAAAATGCCATGTTCAGACATCTTTGCATCAGCCTTTTGTACAATATTATTGTTTTTAATATCACAGCTGGGAGCTTAAATGTCAAGAACGAAGGCACATTTGCCAGAATTGTCGAAGCAGCTCTCACCCTTATGTGCAAAAGCAGCATGAATTTCTGTATGAGGCTGCTGTAAAAAAAAAAAAAAAAAAAAAAAAACAGGCAGCACGGTCTGTCATAAAAGGACCCACTTATTAAAAGACCCATGGTCTCATAATTTGAGAACATGGCTTTTAGACAGGATTTAAAGATGCCTGTAATTAATCAAAACATATTCAGGTAAAAAGACAGACTTGGTATGGCAGAAAAATTGGATGCAAGTAATGTCAAAATTTTAAATCCACGACCGAGTTGGAGAAGTGTTCCAATGGTAGTGTTTAGCAGAGACACCTCACAGCCAAACGGTCCCGGGTTCAATCCCTGGGTATCTCCCCGAGTTCTCCCCGTGCCTGCGTGGGTTTCCTCTAGATACATACAGACTAGGTTGATTGGCTACTGTAAAATAGTTGTTCATCTCTGTGATGGATTGATGTCCTGTCCAGGATGTACGCCACTTTGTGCCCATAGTCAGCCAAGATTGGCTCCAGCGTCGTACCCACAACGGACACGTGGTATAGAAAATGAGTGAGTGTGTATGTATATGATCAGTATCCTAAATAGTTTGCAGATCCATTCTAAGTGCCCTTTATGGTGCAACTCAATAGAACAATACAGGACAAATCTGCAGGTCTCACTTTAATAACAGTTAGATAACACAGGCCACGCCTCCTTCACTGGGACTGACAGGCACAAATGCAATGCCCTATATTCCTGGAATTGATGGGCACAAAGGCCACGCCTCCTTCACAGAGAAAGACAGGCACAGATGCCGTGCCCCCTCTTCCTAAGACTGATAAGCACAAAGGCCACACCTCCTTTATTAAGACAGAGGCATTAGGAAAATGTTTTCTTCACTGGCATTGACGAGCCTAGATACAGTACTCCCTTTTTTCGTACAACTGATAAGTACAGACGTTACACATTCTTCACTGAGACAAGCAAAACTGACATGCTCTTTTTTTTTTTTTCCCCCTGCATGCACAGGACAAAAAGAACAATATACTGTCATCCAAAAATTACTGTTTTACCGACAAATTCCACTTTCAAACTTTAGAAACTTTCAAACTTTTAGCCTAGGGTACCAAATTGCACAATAGAAAATTTCTTTTTTTTTCTTCCTTTTTTTTTTTTTTTTTTACATTAAGACATGGTTGTGACTTGAACCTTTATTTGCAAGTCTGCTTGCAGTCTGAAGCAGACATTCCTGCAAACCATTTTGGCCAAGATAGACTTCTGTTACGGACCTATAAGCCTAACTGCTTCAGCACAAAGCTAATGAAAAGAATTAAAGAAGATAACGTCACACCCTAGGTCACATCTGTTGGCTTCTCCATTTAAGCTAAATGTCCATTTGCGACATTCTACTCCTTCCATTTTCAATCATAATTCAAAATGCCCGTTTAGTGAAAATGTTTGTCAAGCACTAAAATCTTCCCTCCATACACACACACACACACACACACACACACACACTCCATTTCCCTCCAGGTTATTAGACTTTATGAGGAATATGACTGACTATTTAGTGCACGTAGAGGCTTTCAGACAAGACAGATTATATGCATTTTTGTAATAATTAGACACCAGGTCATAGGAAACCTCTTTATTACTGCAATTAATTCCAGTGAGCCGGATTTGCATGGGCTAAGCATGTTATTAACACTAGCGAGGCGTTCCAATAATCACATGTGCTGGGTGGCAGCCAGGAATAGATGGTAAACATGGAGGAGGGCTTAATAATGTTCTTAAAGTACTTTCTGTGGTGGAAGTGAGTATTCGGAACAGAACAACTCCGAATCCCCTCCAAAGTCCTTTTTGCTACGGTTTTTCCCCACTCTGTCCTCACTATGCCTTTGCGAACAGCTGAACTTTTACCTACGTTTCACCTTCCTACCCTTGTGACATTGATTAGATGTTGATCCAGGACAAAGAGACAGAAAGAGATGAGGAGCGTGGAGGTTAACCGCAGTCGTTCTCAGATTGGCTGACCACCTTTATCCGTTTAAAGACACCACAGTCTCTGGCGAGACAGCAAACGTAGCCGATGGCCATAGTCTCATATTCCTATTCATCGGCAGCCTGCGTAAAGCATTGTGGTGATTCATATCTGTAATCTCCTCCCGAGAATATATATTTTTTTTCCTCCCTCTGCTCTGTGGCCATGAGACTTAAAGATGAATGGTTTTCATTTGAGCATTGGCAGGTCACATGTAGGCCACGGCAATGGCGCGCTGCTCTGAAATGCAAATGCAGAGGAGAACCTGCGGTTCTCTTCCAGTCAACACAAATCACGTCTATGGGGATCATGCAGGAGTGAGCGAGAGACATATGAAGACAGAAGGGAGAGAGAATGAGAGAGGAACATATTCCGTGTCTGTTTTCGCCTTGCCTCCGTGTGAGGTTTGTACGAGGTTACAAATTGTTGATATTTTTCTGCCAGCATTACAAACCTCTGGTGACCTGGCAAACGAGTTCACGGCCATCAGAGTGCATTATGGGATTGCTGTAATGAGAGGGACAGAGTCATGCAGCGTGCTTTGTGTTTCAGTGCTGCTTCAACATGGCCTCACTGATTTCTCCTGTCGACTCAGAAGTAGTCTGATTTTGCCTGCTGACACGAGAGAACGTAAATTCAATTTGATCGTCCAATAACAGACTTGATTATACAACACACCGCCACAATAATTTATCTAACTGTTCATTAGATAGTTTGCTACCAAACTTTTTAAACGCACAATATAATTGTAATAACCTCACATTAGCTAGCCTGCTAGCAAACGTGACTCTTGGTTTACATTATATAATATATATAATATTTTACCTCACGTATGGGATCGTGCTAGCAAATTTGCCTCTTGGTTTTAATAACACAATATAATATTTCACCTCATGTTATTTAATGGTAACAAATTTGTCTCTCAGTTTTACTTAAACAAAATAATAATGTGTCTCACATTAGCTAGCTTGCTAATAAACATACTTCCTGGTTTCAATTACACAAAATAATATTTTACCTCAATAGCTATCTTGCTAGCAAACATTTTCCCCCTTGGTTTAAATTACACAATATAATCGTTAAATTTGCATTTGTAAGCTTACTATCAAACACACTATAAAATACACAATCTATTATTTTACCTCATGTAACTTAGCTTGCTAGCAAACATGACTCTTGGTTTAAATTATATAATCTAATATTTTACCTCACGTATGGGATCGTGCTAGCAAATTTGCCTCTTGGTTTTAAAAACACAATCTGATATTTTACCTCATGTTATTTATTGGTAACAAATTTGGCTTTCAGTTTTACTTAAACAAAGTAATAATATGCCTCACATTAGCTAGCTTGCTAATAATCATACTTCCTGGTTTCAATTACACAAAATAATATTTTACCTCAATAGCTAGCTTGCTAGCAAACCTTCCCCCCTTACTTTTAATTACACAATATAATAGTTTAATTTGGGATCCTGGTAACAAATTTGCCTCTTGGTTTTAATAACACAATCTAATATTTTACCTCATGTTTACCTCATAATATTTTACCTCATGTTACTTAACTTGCTAGCATACTTGGCTCATGGTTTTAATTACACAAATAATAGTTTACCTCATATACAGTAGGTAGCTTTCTAAGAAAACATATTAAAACATGATAAATGACAAAAATATTAAAACATGAAATTATTTACCTCACAAACAGTTTGCTAGCAAAAATGGCTCTTGATCATTCTTAACAAAAATATAATAGTTTACCTCGCATTAGCTACAGTAGCTTAATAGCAAACCTGGCTTCAGGTATGAATTACTAAGCATAAAAGACACAAAAATATAAATAACAGTTATAATATTGGTTTACTTAAATACCTGAATAATAGTTCAATCGTTTATTATTATTGACCTTATATCAGCTAGCTAGTTCTTAGGTTTAATTGCACAAATTTAAGTACAAAGAGCTTCCAGATATATATATA
>JAOVYU010000039.1:2994454-3012331 GCA_025674565.1 Synodontis membranacea | reverse complement strand
CCTTCTCTTTGCTAGTCTTCCTACCCTGTCCCTTTGCTTTCTGTCTTGTCCCTTTCCTTTCCTTATTTTTCGTGTCATTTCTCCATTTCATTTCCCTCTCCTGTTTCCTTTCTCCTCTTTAACGTTTTCCTCCTCCTCTCTCCTGGCTCTTCAGCTGCCTGTGTGTTAGTGAGAGTTGGGCAGCTACAGGCTCGCTTTAATTGTAGGTTAATGAAAAGGGGTTTGCTTTGCTACATTTCATATATTTGATGGAGATTTTGGGTAAGCTTGCTTCCCAGGGGTGCGCGGACACTCAAACTGTGGTCCTCTAAAAATCCGACGGTCTCTCGTCTGTTCACGGCACCAGTCCATTTGCCTGAATGGAAATGTTGACCGTTGTTCAGTGGGTTTGTGTGTAGTTTCAAGAGCAACACTGCCAATTGGGTTCTTTAATCAGACTGCGCATACGGCACTGCTGTGAGTTAGTTACCCGCTATAATAACTTGATTTAAAACATTAGGCAAAGTAATCAGATAACCTGCCTGCTCGGTGAGCGAGCAGCGAGGCAGTGCAGGGCGTGGAAGAGTCCGAGGATAAAACGAGATATAAACACTGACTTCGTCATCAAATTCGATCTCGCAAACCAGACGCCATTTGAAATTTGTTCAAACATCTGTCCCTTTACAGCTGTTTACACTGTCCTGAAAACAAATACAGATGTACCTGATTTGAGAGAGATGGTCACCTCTGCAGTGCAGAAGAGTCGACGTTTACAAAGGCAACGGTCATGTTTATGATTTTTCAGCCCTTGCTGTTGTGACACTGACACTGAAAGCTTTAATGAAGACCAAACCCAGTAAAAAAAAAAAAAAAAAAATTCACCTGGAAAAGTCGAATCACTGACGGAGAAAAGGGCACGCGTTTGCCGTGCTTTCGCATCACGTTCCCATCTAGCTGAACCGCGAATCCATTAACTTTGACCTTTCGAGCCAGAAAAATAAAAGGATGTGTCATTTGTGTTGAGTCGATGAATGGGCTGTTCAAGAATAAAAGTGGAGGGTAAAATTTGCTGCGAGATTTTATTTTTCATTATGCGTCATCATATAAAGCAGAAAAGTTCAGATTTTTCCTCTGGGTAGGTAATTTCCCTGTTTTTTTTTTATTTTATTATTTTTTTTTATTTATTTATTTATTTTTTATAGACTCTCCCCCATACACACACACCACAACTGCTCATTAAATAGTATTTAAATATATTGTATAATAGTAATCCAAGATGAGTCATCCTTATTTTATGTCTTTTAACTCAGCAGATGAGACAAACTCCATGATGAGTCACTGTATTTTAAAATGTATTGGGTAGGATTAGGTCTATTACGTAGGTGACAACACTTAAACAGGTGGGTTTATCATTTGGAAGGATTAAAAAAAAAAAAAGTACTCCTTATGACCTCCCTCATGTTCATGAAGCTCCGCCTCTAAGATCTGGGGTCACATGACTGGCGGAAAACAATATTCCAATTTTGTGCCGATCATATAAACTAGGGCTGGTTGATATGACAACATATTATTGTATCAGATATCATGATAAATTGTCATGACGCACGTTTCAGATATATCGTCAGCGTCATGATATCTTTTATTGAACATTCTACAATGAGGTTTTTTTTTTAAGAATTAAAAGATTGGTTTTAAATATATATATGAATTTATTTTGCATTTTAACCCCTTTTTTTTTTTTTGTTTTGTTTTTTTTTTGTTTTGTTTTTTTAAATGAAACGCTACAGTTTTGCTGTATTTCGGTATCCAATCCTGAATGTTGGGAAATGCATCAAGTGGCGTGATATTTTTTGCGAAATATACGAAATACTCTTATTCTTCTTGTAAATCCAGGCATAAAGGATTTTCATTTTTTTTTTTTTTAGTCATCGTCGTCATGCTACTATACTACAGCCTGCATTTTTTCAACAACAAATCCAGAAGACATTTCTAACAGATGTGATGAGTGTAGAGATGTGACTCATTCTTTGTTTAGTTTCCATTTCGAAACTCCGTTTTTACATTCGAACAGATCATCAAGAGCAAACGTGAAATGTAGTTATTTATTAAAGCCTTTTCTTTTTTTTTTTTCCCTTTCTTTTTTTTTTCCCCCCTTGTGTCCCAGTTGTGGTGGTTAATTGTGGTGTGTGTGACGAGGTGGTGCCTGTAGCTCCTGCTGTGTGAAGAAGAAAGGAGCGGTAATGGTGTATTGATTTTCTTCATCATGCTCCACTTGAAGCTAGCGGCCGTGCTTTCGAGCGTGTTCAGGAAAGAGCGTTAGTCAGGTGATCAGGGCGCATGTCGTGGGGGGGGGGGGGGAAGCTTCTTGCTTCTCAGATGGTGAATAAATGAACAGTTGTGGCGTTCTTAACCTGTTTAAAGAGGCAGTGGCTTTAAGTCAGCCGTGTGCACGCTTATCTCTCGAGCGCACGTTTTCTGCCGTCATGCTAATGCCTTACCTTGACATGTTTGTGACTGAAAACGTTCTGCTTAACAGGTTCTGCTTACGCATGGGGTTTTTATATACAGAATATCAGCGTACTGCGCAACGTACACCGATCAGGCATAACATTATGACCACCTGCCTAATATTGTGTTGGTCCCACTTTTTCTGCCAAAAACAGCCCTGACCCGTCGAGGCATGGACTCCACTAGACTCCTGTAGGTGTGCTGTGGTATCTGGCACCAAGATGTTAACAGAAGATCCCTTGAGTCCTGTAAGTTGCGAGGTGGGACCTCCATGGATCAGACCTGTTTGTCCAGCACATCCCACAGATGCTCGATTGAATTGGGATCTGGGGAAATTAGAGTCCAAGTCAACACCTCAAACTCAATTTAGTGCTCCTCAAACCATTCCTGAACCATTTTTGCTTTGTGGCAGGGAGCATTATCCTGCTGAAAGAGGCCACAGATATCAGGGAATACCGTTTCCATGAAAGGGTGTACATGGTCTGCAGCAATGCTTAGGTAGGTGGTACGTGTCAAAGTAACATCCACATGGATGGCAGGACCCAAGGTTTCCCAGAAGAACATTGCCCAAAGAATCACACTGCCTCCGCTGGCTTGCCTTCTTCCCACAGTGCATCCTGGAGCCATGTGTTCCCCAGGTGAGCGACACACGCGCACCCGGCCAACCACGTGATGTACAAGAAAGCGTGATTCATCAGACCAGGCCACCTTCTTCCATTGCTCTGTGGTCCAGTTCTGATGCTCTTGTCCATTGTTGGGGCTTTCTGTGGTGGACAGGGGTCAGCATGGGCACCCTGACTAATCTGAGACTATGCAGCCCCATGCAGCTCGTCTGTCGGATCAGACCGCGTGGACCAGCCTTCGCTCCCCACGTGCATCACTGAGCCTTGTCCGCCCATGACCCTGTCACCGGTTCACCACTGTTCCTTTCTTGGACCACTTTTGATAGATACTGACCACTGCAGACCAGGAACACCCCACAAGAATTTTGCAAACAGCACAAGCAAGCGTGAATAGCTTTAGAGATTTTTAATCAAGAAAGGATATATATTTGGTATAAAACGTTCAGTTAAAGTTATAAAAGCAGGCGTCTATACACAATGAGGAAAAATCTATCTTGATGTTTGTATGACTAATACTGAAGTTGGACATGTTATGAATGTTAGTTCATTCCACAATGATGATGAATTGTAGTTCAGATCAGGCGTATATCAGTACGTCATCGGTGGTGTTGTGGTGTAATCGCTGTCATGGTGTTTCCTGTAAGTTGTTCTCCAGCGTCAGCCTTAAAGTTTTCTGCTAAAGCAAAGTCTTCATGCCGGACCACACTGTGTTTTGCTGTTCACCGATGACTAGCTGCACTTCTTTTGTGACCAACTGCAAGAGAAAACGATGGAACGGTGATGAGACAGCAGCTGGAGTTACTCCTAAAACCGGCTTATTCTTGGTGCTAGGACGAAGACACTGTGAATGTCCGTGTTTAGACGACGGCCACGGCCGATTTCTCTCTTCGCTGTTTATATCTGTTTGTTCTACAGCAGCAGGTTATAAAGTGACGCTGCAGCAGGGAGACGTCTCTCTCCTTTCTGCGCTGCTTTTATGGCCAGCTCTATAAAAACTGCAACCAGATTCCCCAAATGGTCTCGCAGTAAAACACACACACAGCATACGAAGCTGGGACTTCATGGCTTTACTGTTAAACCTGCTCTCTCGTCTGTGTGGACGTTATTCAGGATATCGGTGTCTGATTAAATGGTGCTAAATTTAAAGCCCTTTATTACATAAACGCTTGTTTTGTCGACCGACACGACTCGGATCTTGAACAGCTAACCCGGTGACCTTAAAATCCGCCACCATTGTGCGTATGCTATGAGTCAGCTTACTAATAATACTCGAAAATGCATCAAGTTAAGAACCGAGTGTGCGTGAGGGAGAGGGAGAGAGTTTAATGTGATGCTTTCTCTAGTGTTTAATCATCTTAAATGTGAGGCTTTTGTGTGTATGTTGGGTTTTTAGTTATTGGTCAACGTACATGGGGGGGGGGGTGTCATGATGTAAAGTGGGTGTGTCTTGTTGGCTGCCAGACTGCAGTAGACCCCTTCTCAGTGTTTTTGCTTAGCTTCATTGTTAACCACTACGGCAGCGCTGACGGATGACGCATGCCCATGTCTTATTCTTGTTTCATTTGCAGCCTATGCAACATCGTACAGTCTTCATACGTGAAAGTTTATTAGATCCACGACGCACCGTGTGCCTTGCAATAAGCTTTTGCAATTGCTGACATCTCACAGCCTGTAGGCGCCGTGATACACCAACTCTCAGAGAGTATATATAGAGAGAGAGTCCGGCTAACTCGCCACGTTGTAACCCGTCATCTCCATATACGGCTCTATATTTGTAGCGACATCTGGTGGTCCGTGCCAGCAACTACACTCTGATGTCAGGACCCGCAGTGGCGGCAAGTAAAAAAATGTTTATTTTAATATGAATGTATATATATATATGATACTATATTATAGTAATATTCAGAGCCGTATATAGAGATTGTCCAACAATTTTGGTGGATGACGGGTTACAACATGGCGCCCATGAAACACGTGATGACCTCTGGGCCAATCAGAGGGCAGAGCCGTTAAAACTGAGTTGGCCGAACTCTCTCTATATACGTCTCTGCTAACATAAATATGTTGACGGAGGTATTTTTTTCCATTCTAAACCTGGACACAAAATTGAAAACCTTTTTCCCCAGCATTTGAAGTGAAATAACACTGGAACACTTTTGGCCTTGGTAGTTATTTTAAGCGTCTTTTCACATTTATTTTTTTTTTTTTTAAAAACATCTTTCAAGGTTGCTCTACAATCACAACATCACAGAAACTGAATGTCACTAAAAGTGTCACACTCGCTTTACTCAACACCATGTCAATTTATTTCTTTTATTTTTTTTTTTCAAAGTGGAAATAAAAAACGAACGTTGCGGTAATTTGCAGTAAAGGAGCCCCAACCAAATATTGACCCTACTTTTCAGACCTAGGACGTTCCTGTATCGTAAAAACGTTTTTGATTGATCTTAGGAAATAGTCGAATAATTTGAAACACGGACTGGATTCTGATTTTTCATGAGCTGTAATCCATAGCCATGGCGATTAAGACAAAGAGGTTTGAAATGTTTCACTTTAGACGTAATGACTATGGAATATATGAAAGTTTTATTTTTTAAATAAAGTTTTAAATAAAAGTATTTTATTTTTTTTGCAGTTGCGCTAGTATACATTTTAGTAAATTTCATTCCCAGCCACGACCTTCACTAGTGTTTTTGTTTTCCTCTGTTCTTACTCGCACACAATCTTTAATTTTTATCTATTAAAGAATGTCAGAATTTTTTAACCCTTTATTGTTACATGTGAAATGTCTATGAAACAAGTTAGTTCCTGTTATCACTTACATTGCAGTAGCTATAGAGATATTCCCTCATCAGCCTTGCTCTCTCTCTCTCTCTCTCTCTCTCTCTCTCTCTTTCTCTTTCTTTCTCTCTCTCGCCCCCCCCCAAAAAAAAGACAAAAAAATATATAATTTCTCCTTCTTCTATCGAAATGATATATTGGAACAAGTGCATTAAAGGTCCACTATGTAAGATTCAATCACCTGAATGCTCCTCCCTTACCACTCCCTTTGCAAGCGTGTATTAGAAGGTACGCTGGCCATCAGGTGCCTGTAACGTACTTCCAGGTACTCACATTCGCACTTCATTGCTTTTTCTGTGCCGAATAATACGTGTAATCCTTCATTTATCAAAATTTGGTTTCTCAAACCTGTTACCAGCACCAGCAAACACTGATTCCTCTTCTTTCTTGTCTTCCTTTCAGAGCTGCTGTTCCAGCAAATGAATCAACACCTTCTGAGCAATCAGCGCCGGGGTAGAACAGTTAACTGACACCGAACGACTAGCTATTCAGTAACGAGCTTTAATCATGCCAATGGCACTTTATCATCACTAACTGAGGATCGGGATTGCGCTCTCACGGCTTCCTTTATCCGTTTTTGTTTTATTCATTTGTTCACTCTGAAGATAAATAGATTTCAGTAAGGTAAAGTACAGTATATATCTTTTAAAAATTAAGGAACAAGGCATTCTGATGATGTCTCGATACTGTTATCGCCAGCACGAGTTCTGCGGCATCGAGCTAAATACCCCTAATCACGCTGAGGTGACATTTTTTATACACCAGTAATTGCCATATGTAATAATTTGATATTCTTGGTATTTAAAATACATCTTTAGCTGTCTTGAGTCCTTGACTGTTCACCTGCAGGGTCTGATTTTCATAGAATTTACATCTAATTATGAGCAGCGTACACTGGTGGTGATTTTTATTTTTTTTTTTGCCTTATGAGCACAAAATCATTAATGGCTAAAGTACAGTGCAGATTTGTAATCATTTAATTTCTGCCAACTGTGGTGCTGATTAAGAGTGAGCTGATGTGCATATCGACAACTGCATTAGTGAGGGAAAAAGGGCAGAAAAGCAATTTACAGACCTGACCTGGAATTATACATCTGTTAAATTTGGCAAATTGTTCTTGTCCTTTCTTGCAACATTTTTAAAAATAAAAAAAAGGGTAAGATGATGAAATGACTGTTTCCGAGTTAGATTATACAATGCGTGTATACTTGCCCAGAAATCAGTCAGGATGTCTTTAAAGGTGCATCAGTTCTGCATTTAAAAACACAGGAGGCTTCTAGATTGAGGATGCTTCCATTGTTTACTGTAGTGCACACTTGCATCTCATCATGTGTAAGGCAGATGTTCCCTCAACCAAACGATCCATAAACATACTGTAATTTTCCAAAGTCTTGTTCTAGTAAGACTCGGAAACAACGTTTTTAATCATAACTTAGTTCAGCAGCTCAGACAACAACATACAGTACTTAATCATCAATTAGAAGAGCTCAGTGGAACTAAGTTTTTTTTTTTTTTTTTTTATAGTTTTTTTTTTTTTATTAATGTCCCAACTTTCAAGCTCCACTACACACAATTTGTTGAGAATTCTCTGTAAGATTAACACAGTATCTGAATGTGTCTTAGCTTTGGCCAATTTAACAGGATCATGGATCTTCTCAATGCCATGGTTTAATGTGTCCAACGTTACATTTATTTATTTTATTTTTTTTAAGCGTCCTTAATGATGTTAATTAGCTGCTGGAGTGAATATTACCCACAATGCATCAGTAGGGTTGGGTATCGTTTGTATTTTAGCAATTCCAGTTCTGCTCATCAATTCCGGATCGTATTGATTCCCCGGTCCAATTCCTGAATGGTTTTTTAAAAAGAGAGAGAGAGAGGATAAATGTTTACATAACAAAACATAATTTTTCCCTGTTTAACAGTTTATTTAAACAAGGTGACTGCTTATTGGGTCTTTCTGTGTCTTTACAGCCAATACGGCTCGGACCTGTTGAGGCATGGATTCCACAAGACCTCTGAAGTGAACCCTAACTCTCTCTGTGGATTGGACTCGTTTGTCCAGCACATTGAACGGATTGAGATCTGAGACTTTTGATGTTCCTCAAACCATTTACCGAACTATTTGTTGGATCTTGCTGAAAAAGGCCACTGCCATTAGGGAATACAATTGCCATTGATCTGCAAAGTGTCTAACATCCAGATAAAGGCCAGGACCCAAAGGTTCCCGGTAGAACACTGTCCAGAGCATCACACTGCCTCCGCCAACATGCCTTCTTCCCATAGTGCATCCTGGTGCCATCTCTTCCCATCCATTTGATGTAGAAGAAAATGCAATTCATCAGATCAGGCCACCTTCTTCCATTGCTCCATGGTCCGGTTCTGATGCTCAAGAGCCCACTGTAGGCGTTTTTGGTGGTGAACATGAGCCAGATCTGTGCCCCGTACGGGCTAGGCATTGCTCCCCACGCGCATCAGTGAGCCTTAGGCACCCATGACCCTGTTTGCCGGTTCTATATCTGTATTTTCTTTGACCACTTTTGGTATTAACTAAGCACTGCATAATAGGAACGTCCCTCAAGACCTGCCGTTTTGAAGATACTCTGACCCAGTCATCTAGTTATCACAATTGCTTCCAATACATCAACACACATTATCATACTGAATTCAAAACCTTTCTAAAATACTTTCATTTGAAATCCCGCTTGGACGTACGGCTAGAGAGACACAAGGAGTTTTATTTTGGAAATCCCCTTGGAGCCACTGCGAGCTAGCCCGCTGTAAGTCAACCACCTTGAATGATTCTCATTTGGACTGGGTTCTAATTTGCAAATGAGTTTCAGTTCCCAAGCCTGCTCTCCCAGTTTCTATTGACCCTTTAGATCGTTCCTCAATCCCTTCATTGTTTCTGTTTGTAACCGGTAAATAAAAGTCAAAATCATGTCACGATAGTTAAATTTTTTTTATATACACGTGTAATAAGTGTGCGACTGCATTTGGGTCCTGATCACCCTGTCAAGGTTTACGTTGTGATAATGAGTGGCGGTAAGTTATTGCCTCCTTAAACCTGAATTGGTAGGTCTGAGAAACACCAGGCTTCTTGCGCGCAGCAGGGTTTCTCTTAATAATTATATTGCCGAGTATGGTGATGTGTGAAATTAAGCTAACCCTGTTATCAGTTTGATAACCAATTATTACTTAACCCTCATTCTGGAGCTGCCCCCCCCTCCTCCTCATCATCATCAGTAGACCATTCTGAGACACACAGAGTTTTACTCTCATTGAGGAGTTTTTGTACTGAATTGTATTAAAAAAAAAAAAAAAAAAAAAAAGCTATACTTGCGCCTAAAACTAACTTCAGTAGCCCTAACCTTTAATGATGGTAACCCTAAACCTACTTTCAATAAACCTAATCTTGGTAACCCTCTATAATCCCAGTCTCAGTAACCATCACGATCACAATAAATAATTTCAGTAAACTAATAATGTCAGAAATCCTTACATCACGTAAAACCCAACCTCATTAACCTTAACTGCAGTAATCCCAACCTCTGTAACTGTAACTACAGTAATCCCAACCTCTGTAATGGCAGTAATCCCAAACTCAATAATCGTAACTACAGTAATCCCAACCTCTGTAACTGTAACTACAGTAATCCCAACCTCGGCAATATTACAGTAATCTCAATTTCAGCAAATGTAATCAGTAATCCCAAACTCATTAACCATAACTGCAATAATCCCAACCACAGTGACCTTTATTACAGTAATCCCAACCTCTGTAACTGTAATGACCGTAATCCCACCCTCAGCAATATTACAGTAATCCCAAACTCAGTAATTGTAACTACAGTAATCCCAATCTCATTAACCTTAACTACAGTAATCCCAACCTCGGTAACTGTAATAACAGTGATCCCAACCTCAGCAATATTACAGTAATCTCAATTTCAGTAAATGTAAATGCAGTAATCCCAACCTCATTAACCATAACTCCATTAATCCCAACCACAGTAACCTCAACTACAGTAATCCCAACCTCCGTAATAAGAACTTCAGTAACTTTAAACAGTATTCACAGCCACAGTAATCTTCATTACAGTAAGCACAAAAAACATGCGACGGACAGCATACCGTTTTCGTGTGTGTGTGTGTGTACAGAGTATTTGGCATTGACCATATTTACACCCATCAGATATTAAAATCCTGAAATGGTCACGGGCAAGGTTACACTTAAGGAAAAAACTGAATTGTTTGCCCAGCGAATCCTGTTAAATCCTCTTTAAACGACATTCTAGCGATATCCTCCCACTGCAGACGGGTGTATCCTCCCACTGATGTACTGAATTAAATACTTTAATGTACTGCAAACCTTCATTGCTGGATTCTGCATATCAACACGAATGAACAAAATCTCTGTAATTCACTGCTTTCTGTTGACTTTCAGCTACGGCATGATTGACGATTCACAGCCGTGCAGATGTTCAGTATAACCACTGCCTTGCTCATGATCATGCTTACATATTTTTGAGAAATATAATATACAAACACTATTACATATGGATCTTCTAACCTAAAGCACATTGTTTTTTTTTTGTTTTGTTTTTTAAACTGCTGAGGTTGTGGTAAAGCTACAAGCTAGAATGAAGAAAGCGGTCAAAGTTGCATAATGGTTAGAAAGTGGTGTGTTTTTTTTTGTTTTTTTTTTTATCTTATTGTTTGTATGTGTGGATAAAAAAAAAAAAAATGCCAGTCATATCATTTCACGCTGCCTTCAACCTGAAGGAATGTAAATGAGTTGCACGTACAGTAAACATCAAGTTAACGTAGAAGTGCGATGTTCAGCGAGTACTAAAATAGATCAAGATGGATAAATGGCTAACTTTAGCGAGACACTTGAATTCATGTTGTAATTACAACGTGAAAAAAAAATTTCTTTTCTTTTTTAGAAGGCACATGAAAACAGTTAAGATGATGTCAGAGTTCTCCATTTATTCTCTATATGAGCTGCTAACTAGCAAAATATATTACTATTAAAATCTAATTCTAACTTGAACTCTGTGCCAGAAAAGGCTTTTTTATTTTTTTTTTTAATTTTATTTTTTTTTTTTTTTGGTGAAGCAAACACACACACACACACACACACACAGAGCAGCTGGCCTCTCCATAGCATCTAGAAACATGACCATGTGGTGTGTGTGTGAGAGACTGTTTAGCCCTCCAACCGTGTTCATTGAGTGCTTCAGCATCTCGGCAGGAGAGATAATGAGATTCTGGCCGCAGAGTGGGGAAAAAAACACACATGGTTTTTGTTTGTGTGTGTGTGTGTGTGTGCGTGTGAGAGAAAGAAAAAGAAAGAGAGAGAACCTGATGCAATGACAAGTCATTATCCAATGAGAGCCACTGTATAACAGGCAGCATTCAAGACACTTCAGAACACACACACACACACACACACACACACACACACACAGTAATGGCAAAACAGCTGGGAGGCTTTGTGAAGAAAAATCAAATCTCCACTCACTCGCCATGTCTTCTTCATTTAGCTCCGTTTGTCCACTTTATTTTCCTCTACTAAACTGACCAGGCTGGTGGCTCACTCGTATTTTCCGGGAAGTGCTGGGAAGTTCTTAGCTTCTGCACTCTCGGGGTGGGTGTGAGAAATAACACGCGTCGAACGGCCATCATTTATAGCAGATTTATTGCCTTCGGTAAGGACACGGTTTTAACGTTTTTGGAAGGAGTCGCCAGTGTCAGTGCTTCGTAATAGTCTTCAGAAAAGTTTTCCCACAGAGCTTCAGCATTCCTTTTTTTTTTTTTTCCTGTTTTGCTTCAAATTTAAAAAAAAACAAAACTAAAACAAATTTTTTTCTGCAGCGTTAAAAGTAACTAAGTATGGTACGTCATAATATGAATTTATGATGGCAAATTATAAACGATCGCTGGCAAATTGCTGTTTTCTAAGAGAATTAAAGCAAAGCGCTTCGGAAAGTGATGATGTTTGGGGGGGGGGGGGGTAATCAACTCCGAGGTGGTAAGAGTATCTCCGCGTTGCATCACCTCACCCCATCATGTCATTGATTATTTTCCTATTATAGCACACCCCATTCTACATCACTCCTTGTGAAAAGAATGAAGTTGTACACACACATATATATCCTTTGCAAAAATCAGTACTAAATGTGTGTGTGTGTGTGTGCACACGTATGTCCAGCTTCTGGCTTTTTTTTTTTTTTTTTTTCAGCAAATTGCAGTCAACACAAACCCGCCCACACACTTACTGAACTTCCTCTCCTCTGGCTCGCTTCATGTGCAAATCTGTGAGTGTGTGTGTGTGTGTTTGGTTGAGTGGCTCACCACTTAACCCATGTTAATCTCCACACCCTCTCCAAACTCATCTGTGAAAAAGATCAATGGTTTCCCTTTTTAAGAGTTTAAGCGCGAGTGTGAATTATTAACCCAGGTAAGGATTTGTTACATTACTAAAGCTTAAGAGGCAAAATCCACTTTATTATTATTGTGTTATATATATATATATATATATTATCATTCCATGCTAAGTCACATGAGGTGCAGAACATGTTTCATTATGCAAGAAATAAACCTCTAGGAAAATAATCATCGGCAGCCTAGCGTGTAATTACCGTTGCCACCCTGACATTGATTATTTTCAACAGCCACGTGCTCCGAAATGCTTTATTCCTCTTGTACTACAGCAAGAGTTGTAATAAGTTTCATCTGCTGTTGTTGAACGTCCACCAGACAGGTCAGTTCCTGTTATGACTTACTGTATAGCATCAATAATGTTTTTTCATGAGCCACTTTTTCTTTTCCTCTCTTGAATCTCATGTCAGGTTACACAGAAACCGCAAAATTATCCACAAAGTCCCGGACTGTTAATGCGCCGACAGTGGAGACTCCTTCCATAAATGGAAAATAAACATCGCCCCGCAGATGATATCGGTGATTCCACACTTTTTTTTTTTTCCCTGTTTATATGGATGCGTATTTCGCTACCGTCTGAGCTGCCGTTCTAGAAAATTACTCGGCACCTTCTGACCAATCACAATCATTCAGCACCATTGTAGATTTTATAGCTGGCTATGAAACATATTGCTGTCGGTCGGAATTGCCACCGCCTTGTCGTAGGTCCTGAGCCCTGAAATGATTTCACGTCTCCGATTTTTAGTTTAACTGCATCATTGACTCCACCTCATGACAGCTAAAAAATCTAGACTATGGCCAATGCAGTCATGAGTGAGGTGTTGAGAATCAAACGTTGTACAAATTCCTACAGTTTCTGTGTTATCTGGGACATGTATTCCAGGGTAAATTGATTCCAACGGCGCTCTTGTTGCCACAAAAAAAAGAGCATCTGTCAATGATAATTGACCATCTGCATCCTCTCCAAACACATCCGACATCCAGCCAAATTCTGCTCCAGCTGGTCAACACCATCCATACCTCCTCTATCCATCCATCCATCCATCCATCCATCCAACCATTCATTATACTGCTTGTCATTCTTCTAGCTCATTAAACAGCAGCGGCCTGGAGCCGATTTTCTATTTCTATTGAGTATACAAGAAAATTCTTGTCTCCACTTCGTCGTCCATCCGTCACTAAATAGACAGTGATCAGTGAGTTGGAGCTACTCTTGATTACTGAGTAAATTTTTTTTTTTTTTTGTCTTAAGTGTCTCAAGATTATTCCTGGACAAGGAACGTCGATCCAACATCCTACACAGATATTAACACGAGTCTAATTCTTAGACCCTTTCCATCAGTCCATTCATCCTTGTCTAAACAGATATTGGGTAGGTTTTTTTATTTGTAAACGTGTGTGAATGAATCCTGTGTCTCCTTTGATGGGTAGATGGATGGATGGACAATGCACATCAACAATAATTATCACAACTAAATTGTATTCATCTTCAGAGATGGATGGATTGATGAAGCAAGCTAGCAGTAATTATTGCGAGTGTTTGAGGCTAAATTAGCTTTACTGGTGGATGGTCGAGGCAAGCTAAAAAAAAAAGTAGCAGAAATGTCGAGGTAAATTAGTTGGCTGGATTAAGTAGACTGTTAGCGATAAACAGACTAGCGGTAGTGGGTATACGCCAAAAACATCCATCTACAGTATCTATCTATCTATCTATCTATCTATCTATCCATCCATCCATCCATCCATCCATCCATCCGCAGATAGCGATTTGTAGCCGATATTTCACTCAAATTGAATCGACAAGCACTTTGTTCAAGACTTTGTGCATGAGAAGCTTCTTATTGTCCCACCGTCATCGCCCCATCCATCACCTGTTCATCTTCGGCATTCTCAAAATGCCCCCAATCGCTGTCAGTTGAAGTTTGCCCATCCATCTATTGACCCATCGCCAAACAAATATTGATTTAACTGTGCACTGATTGGACCCACTTTTATCCGTATCAACTCGCCTTTAAATCGTCACTGAATAAATAGTATTGATCTGGACTGCGGCATTCTGATCAAATACTGGCTATACCATCCGTCCTTAGATATTGATTCTGAAGAGTCTTGTGGGACTACTTTGCAGTCATTCATCCACCCATCATTCTTATCTTCATTAACGATGATCATACAGCCTTGAAAACCTGCAATAATTACTGTTAATTTGTTTTACCCATCCATCCATCCATCGATCGATCCATCCATCATCCATCCCTGACTCATTTCACCTTGGTATTTTTTTTGCTTTCTCTATCAATCCATCTATTCCCTTTAAAAGCCTGACACTGTGGGCTTTCTTCATCAATTCATCAATAAAGATGAAGGTGATTTAATATCGGAATCTCGACATTGCCAGTTTGCTTCTCCCATTCATCCGTTCGTCCGTGCATCCATCACTAAAGATGGACAGTTTTGAAACCTTGCAATAATTACTACTAGTCTGCCATCAATCCATCCATCCATCCATCCATCAGTTAAGATAAAGATAACAGCCTTAATACTGGCTTTAAACCATGATACTGTCAGTGTGCTTTCTTTATCCATCACTAAAGAGCAACATTCTTTACCCTTGAAATCTTCATACTTTAGTTCGTTTGCTTTCTCTATCCATCCCGTATCCATTATTAAAGATGATTATTTATTCTCAAATAACTTGCCAGTATTACTGAATCCATTCATCCATCTTTGCAGTCATCACCACATAATGTATTATGTAATCCGAGAAGTTTCGTGTTCGCCATCTGTCCGTCCATCCATCTCACCGAACCGATTCCGTTCATTTGATTCCAGCTATCTGAACGGATTCTTACCGCTCCACTTTCCTCATTGACCCATTTCTGGTATATTTTATATGATTATATAACATATTGTATGTAGTACAGTGTTGGTGGCTGTCTGTGTGCTGATATCAGCTTGGCAGTGACGTTTTCTCAGGAGGGTTTTTTTTTTTTTTCCCTCCCTCTATGACTAATTCTGACCTTGAGCATGAAGCCTGAAGGACGACTATAAATATGACTCCACTGTTAACACTGCCATGCTGTTTCGGTTTGCTGTCCAAGTGAAGCTGTCCTTCAACACTGCACGATTCTTCTTGCTATCCCTCCTCCACTCCACATCTCTCCATCTTTGTCTATCACACCATGGTAAAGCTTAATTAACATTTCATCAGTAAGTTAACAATTGGCCACGAGGACCACGAATAATTATACAGATGCGAAAAGATTTTCACTCTTGAGTAGCTTAATAGCAAATCCTTGTAGACACATGAATTACAGCTACACGCACCGGCCATTTTATTAGGAATACCTGTGCTCAGGGCCGCTGTGCGTCTTGCTGGGGGCAGTATTCTCTCCTCTCCACTCCTCTCCCTGTTCTCATCAGATTCAGCAGGCTAGGTCCGTCCTCTCGCCTCCCTTACCTCCATTATCAGACGAATCATGTGTCTCGGAGGACGCTTTATGTTAGGCTTTTAAGTTAAAGCTTGGTAGCTATCTTTAGGCTCGCTATTAATGACTGTGTGTGCCGAGGTAGCCAAGCAGAAAATGTCTCGCCTTGTTTGTCTTTTTTAAAATGTTGCTGCATACTGTAAAGTTTGCTGCGCTACTGAGATTTTCTCTTTTTCTTTTTCCTCTCCTTTTCTGTGCACCTTATTTGTCGTGACTCGCCATGTGGAAAAAAAAAAAAAACATCCATCCAGTGAGTGGCAGTTCTGCAGGTGGAACGCTGACGGGAAGGCTAGGATGATTCAAATAACTCCTCTTTCCAACTGTATTGAGCAGAAGAGCATCTGGGACCATGCATCATGCTGAACCTTGATGCAGATAAGCTCGAACAGCAGAAGCGCTTCGAGTTTCACTCCTGTCAGCCAAGAACAGCAATCTGACACTACAGTGGGCACAAACCTATCCAAACTGGACAGATAAAGACCGGGGGAAAAAAGACCAGGTGACCTCTTTCTAGTTCTCAACTTTCAAGCAGACTACTGTCTCCATTTTTTTTTTTTCCCCACTTGTCTTTGTTTGTTCTTCTGATCACAGAGTTGAACTGGACTGTTATGGAGCCTCATGAGGGTCATGGCAGGAATTTCTATTCTTCTACTGTAATTCTTTTGCGTTACCTGACCGTAAGTAACCAACTAGGGTTAATGCAGAAGTATTGCAAAGGAACACGCAGCTATCTTAAAATAATTTCCCTGCCATGACCCTTAGTGGGCCCAACAGGGCCGTGGAAAATATACTGTAATGCTTTAGTTTAAAGCTTTAGTGGTCCAGGGTCCTGAAATGAGATGGATTCTGAGCGGCTTCAGTTGTGCCTGTCATAACACGAAGCGGTTCTGGGGTCGTCTTTAAAGTGGAGTTAGCACAAGTTAAATACATTATCCGGTTTATATGTTTTTAGTCCAGGTTTTTGGCCTTGTGAGTTTGTTGGATTATATATTAAACCACCACTGGTGAAGTACAGATGTGTGTATATGGATTTTTCTTTTTATGTCCTGTAGATTGAGATCACACACATAGTCAACTATCAGTTTAACCAATTTATTCACCATCTTGCCATCCATCTTATGACTATTTTGATATTCCGTTACATCTCCATTATAAGGAGGAACTAAAAGCTTCATCGATTTATACGTCCGTGCCCATACACACTGCAAACCGCTATTTCGAACGCATCTGGATTCACGTCTTGGCTCAGGATACTTCCACTGAGCATTATGATTCTGAACACATCCTGCCAAAGTGCTTTGTGTCCCTTTTATTTCATCTTTTGCCTTGAAAGAGCCCCGCATCTCTTTCTGTATCAGTGACTGCACTCTCACCAAATCCTGGCTGCAAAATGGCTCATCAGTGGAAAAGCAGTCGCATCCCATAATGCAACACATGTCCCTTTTGTGATGGAAGGGTCCATCAGTGAGCACTACAGTCAGAAACGCGACGCGGATCTGAGATCATCGAACGCTGACTCCTCTGAACCCTCGTTTACATGAGGAGGAAAAGTTATTGTGCTCCCCGACTGGTTTCTATAGCAACCCTTTCATCCGCCATCCCCACCCCCAACTCTCATTCTCTCTACGCAATATATTCTGTGGACAAAAGGTACCTCGAATGTGATACTGATCTGGATGAGAAAGAACCATGTTAGAATCCAAGTACACAGACAGACCTATAGTTCAAAATTATTGGCACCCTTCATGAAAATTACCCCCCCCCCCTCAAAAAAAAGACTTATAAACCTTAACCATTTTTTTTGTATGTATGTATGTATGTATGTATGCAAAATAGAACCATTACTGTAGTGACAGCGGCAAGCAACATTTTGTTTTGGATGATTCCTGGGGGACAAGTACTATGACACATTTCTTGAGTTCCCTGCTTACATCTTAAGTTCCTACCTTGAAAAAGAAAAACTTTTAACCATGGTTTCATCATATCCTGTC
>JAOVYU010000039.1:2796444-2807859 GCA_025674565.1 Synodontis membranacea | reverse complement strand
AGGCAGAGGCTGCAACACACATACACAGGTTAGGGGTTATGTTCAGACTTTTCAGTGTCATGCTAGAACCGGCTAACAACGGTGTATCTGCACATACGTTTGTTGCCAGAAAGGTGTACAAAAGATATGTGTATCTCACCAGATGTTGTGGTTTCTCGGAATCATACTCTCCCTCCTGCATGGCGGTGGCCATCTTGTTCATGGTTGCTATGACGGCACTGCATGACTGGCGCAGGGACTCACGTGGGTTCTGACCATGAGAACCATAAATCTATGCACACACACACACACACACACACACACACACACACACACACTTTGCTACTGAAGTACACAAGTATCTCTTTTCATTTCTACACAACAGTTCAGTAACACGCGAAGGAAAGTGTGCGTTTACCTGCTCCACTGCTTTAAAGACTCCATCCTCGAGTGTGTGTGCGCCAAGCCCCTCCTGCTCCGAGAGGGTGGCGATGAGTTGAGCTCCTGCTGCTGCTGTCTCCTGGAGCACCGCGACTACACAACTCAGCTGCTTCCTGCTTTCTCCCAGAGCCTCACCCACCTACAGAAATCCACGAGCACAGACATGAATATAAAAAAAAAAACACACATATACAAGTAAAGGGACACGGACATGGATATGTACACACACATGCGCGCACGCACCTGAGGTGGGTAAGAGAGTGCGGCAGGTATCCCAGGCGCATCGGTCCCAGGCATCCTCCTGCGGATTTTCTTACAGAACTGCCGAATATCTCCACAGGAAGTGTCCAGGTCCTTCAGCAGCAATGCAAGCTCCGCCCCTTCCTGACCAGGCTGCAGGAACGAACGCAGACGCCCCAGTTCTGCCCCCATACAGTCCAGGGCACTCTGGATAAACTGACGGGAGAAACACAGAAACAGCTGCACAGCAAGAACAAAACATTTTTATGGTGCTGCATGAAAAAAAAGCTAAAGCTGTCTTTTATCTAATCGTATAACGATTGTTGATACAGGGTCCCCCCTAGTTCTGGTAGAATAAATTTCCATGACTTTTCCAAAACTTTTCCAGTACCATAAGACAATTTTCCAAAGCCCACAAGTTTGTAAAACTAATGTTGATGTAACAGTATTTGTATTGGGGTGGATAAAAATAAAATCTAAAATCTAGTACCTGAAATCTTGGGTCTGCTAACGATGAATTAGTTCTCAAACGCACAAAGAAACGGATGTTTCACCAAAGTTAGTTAACTATTGACTTCCGCTTGTACATTTCCGTTAGCAGGAAACAAAAATGAACAAGGCTAGTTTCCAAAACGTTTCCTTTTTATCCAAGAATTCCAAAACCTATCGAGTGCCTGGAAAATTTATTTCAAAATTCCAACACTTTTCCAGGTTTTCCATGACCGCGGGTACCCTGTTAATAGTATCGCACAGGTGTTGGTAAAGGTGTCATTCAGATGCTACATACATATGTATATGTATATATATATATTTACTAAAGCTAGCTTGTATTGTGTACAGGTGTTGGAAAAGCATCTGTCAGATGCTAGATGATGCTGAAGGTGTTTTATCTGGTGTAAAGATGCTGCAGAAGTTTTTTTTTTCTTCTTTACAGGTGTTGGACAGGTGTTTAGTTACAGTCACTGTGCGTACCTTGATGTGGTCTGCCAGCTGCATGGTGCAGTCTTCAGTCTGGTCAACCAGGTGGATGCTGTACAGATGCTAGAACAGGAAAATGGATGAAAGTGTGTGGGAGCGTGTCTGTCTGTGTGCAGGTGTATTTACAGTTTATAAAGTACATCATTAACTATTAAACTCTCTAATTGCATGTAACGTGGTACGTATTAAGGCATGTAACAATGCGTGTAACCAAGACACGAGGTGTGGCTATTAAATAACGAGCCTGATGCAATAATTAACTTTTAATTTTTAACTTTTGATATATTCCCCTTCTGCAACCACACACTGCTACATTCTGGTCTTCCACTAATCAAAGCAGCGCAGAAAGTCATCTAAGGCCTCTTTCTTCTGGCCTGTTCTCGCAAAAATGTTTGAGAACCTTTCTGTAATAGTGTCGATTCACTGTGGAACTCAGCTCTCCGTAATTATGCCCCTACTTCTGCCTACGGCGGCGTCACGTGTATTCCTGATTTTGTATGTTATTGCGCCCTCCGCTGTCTAAATGTTACAATTACAGCCAAGAAAAACTAAGACGAATCGAGGTTCGTTTTTTAAACGTTTCCATTTATTAGAATCGCCGTAAATTCGTACCATGATTTATCAATGCATGATGTATTGTTACATACCTGGTAGTACTTGATGGCCTTGGTGAGAGGCTCCACTTGGACCGTCTCGTCTAGCTGATCTTTATGCAGTAGCTCAATGAGGAAGTCAAGAGAACGCTCGTGTACGCTCATCTCAGAGTGCAGAGTCCCCATCCGCTTAAACACATCCACACTGCACTGGTTTAGTGCCCTGATGACAGCAGAAGAGAAACAGAGACAGAGAGATTTTATGTATTTTTTTTTAAATGCAAAGAAAGAAAGAAAAATAAAGGATTGTATATTGGTGCTACGCACTGCTCATATTTGTGCAGTGTGGCCTGCAGCATTGTGAGTGAATACACAAGGCCCGAGGCGAAGCTCAGCTGCTCCCCCGCCGATCCGCGCAGCCCGCTGCGCTCCGTTATGTTCTCGTTTAGATCAAACTTCTCCTGGGCCTGCTTAATGATCAACTCTGCCTGCAGAAGCACGGACAAAATAATAAATCAGCGTTCATCTTCAGACCCGAGATCAGATTCTGCTCCAGCGAACGATGAAAAGATTCCTGTGCCTAATCCTCATGAAGTATACTGCTCTAGTACCTTACAGATGAGTCTGGGGATGAGTAGCAGCACCAGGATGCAGTCGTGATCTCCTCCGTGCCTCAGGAAGGAGTCGGGCATGAAAGACGTGAGCAGTGATACTTTCCTGTTCGCCTGCTGCACCTCCATCTTACGTAGCTCCATCTCAATGGCCTACCAAAAAAAATAAATAAATAAAAAGCGTACACACAACACAGCTGTGCAACGTCCATGATGAAATTACAGAAGAAGTAGTACCTTGGCGTAAGCTTTGGTCTCTGCGAATTTGATTTTGAAGTCGAAGAGCTCGGCAGGAGGCTGCTGGAGCTGCTCGGCTGTGGCACTCTGCTGATTGGTCAGATCTCGATTCACTTCCTGTTTTGAGAAGGGAGAACGGTTAAAAGTAGAATTCCTTCATCTGCCCATCTACCGATTCTACGAGACTCCGCCGATGTCTGACCTGCAGCTGACTGGTGAGCTCCCTGTATTTGTTGATGGTCTGTTGATAATCAGCCACAGTCTCCTGTGCTCCTTCCACTCTTTTGTTGGCTTCACGGACTCGAGCTCCTGCCAGGTCCAGCTGCTCGCGCAGTTCCAGCTCGGTCTCTCGTGCGTTCTCCTGAAGCTCGTCGTTCATCTCGTTTATCGCTTCCTACAGGACCAAGTGCCATCAGACAGTACAACAGCAGACAGGAGAGGCAGGTCGAACATGTTTGTAATCTTTTATTCTTTAGCGTTCAACTTCCATTCGCGCTGCATACGCTACGCTTCACACGGACTCCGTTTGAATTTATTAAGTTCCCTGTACACCTTGTACTTTTAGAGTAAATTATTTTTGATTGTGCAAAGTTTCGTGCCTTACCAAATCAGTGACGGTCTCTCTCAACTCTCTCACTTTCTCCTCCAGGTCCAGATTTCTCTCAGTCAGAGTTTCCACCATCTCTTCTGCTCCCAGTGCCGCATCGACCTGAAATGAAAAATAAATAAATAAATAAAAATAACAACACACACATGTACGGAGCAAAAGGCTCTGTCACACCACACTTAGATGGACTTGTTTTTTCCTTTTTCTGACCTGCTCCTTGAGCTCATCGATGGTGGCCTCGGCCTGTTTCATCTCCTCCTGCAGTTTCTCCTTCTGCGCTCTCAGAGTCTCTAGTTCAGAGTTCTTCTTCTCCGTCTGCTTCTGCAGCTTCACGTGCTCTTGCTTCTCAGATGATGACAGGTCACGCATCCTGGGTACAAAGCCAAAAGACAGCTGTTAGAAATAACATGATCCAGATTCAGGAATACAGTCTGCATGTATACTTAGGATGCAAAAGGGGAAAAAGTTACATCGATGAAAGAAGCATTTACGATGAATAGAGCAAAAATCACCAATAAATAAATAAAGATCAGATAAAATGATTACGAGCTTTGATCTGTGTCCAGCCGCAGAATACCATGGTGACCATGTCTCAACGGGGAAATCGCAGCAAAACGCTCACCTGACCAGCGCCTCTTTCAGTCGTGCGTTCTGCTCCTCCAGTTGTTTCACCTGATAACTGGAGGCTGCGCCGTCTGAACCTGCACGTCAAGCAAAATAAAGAAAATGAAAAGAAAAAAAAAAAAAAAAAAAAAAAAAAAAAGACAGTAGAATCTAAAAACCATCCAAAAACCTGAATAATATACGCCCGTGTCTCACCTTTCTCTTCAATCTCGTGTTTGAGGATCTCCAGGTCCATAGTTAACTCCTCCACTTTCTCCTTCAAGCTCTCCACCTCTTGCTGAAGAGACTCCACCCTTTCCTCGGCCATTTCTTTATCCAGGGTGGCCATCTCAATGGCGTCTGCTGTGTCCGCCATCTCTTCCATGTAGCGGTCTTTAGCCTCCTGAGCCTCACGCGCTTCCTGCACACACAGACACAGAACAAGGAAAGCAACGCTGTGAATTTAATAAGGGTAAGAAGAGAAACTACGACTTATTTCACGTCTTAACATCTGCCCATTTACGGGTCAGGCGTTTTACGTGCTTGATGCTGTTTCTGAAGTTTATTTTAACTTTAGGAGGATTAAGCCTGTTTGTGTGTGTGCGTTACCTTCTTAGCTTCTTTGAGTTGTTTCTGCAGCTCATTCTGCTGCTCCTGCATTTTGTTCTTCCACTCCTGCAGCTGCTCCAGCTGGATCTTGTGCTTCTCGAGCTCCTTCAGCTTTGCCTTGTCCTCTGTCCGCTTTATACGGAGAGTCTCCAACTTCTCCTCCAGATCTTTCACCTGAGCGCGCAGAGCCTCCTCCTCCTGATGCGGACACAAAGAGAGAGAAATAAATCAACCCATTAGACATTAATAACCGAATTAAAAAGAAAGTGAAGTTTACAGGGGCAATTAAGGTATAAAAGAAAAGAGTAGAAGAGGAAAGAAAGTGAGGAATGAGACAGATAAGGAACTGTAAAAGCTATTTTCTGGGCGAGTGTGTCTGCTATGACGTTTGCTTTTCTTGCTGACATTTGTTTTGTTTTTACATCTGAAGTGTATTTTTTATTAATATTATTAAAAATATTATTATAAAATTTATGGTATGTGTCAAATAGGAGAGACTGTTTTTTTTTTCTCCATTCTCACTTTGCTGGATAGGGAGGGAGCTGGGGTGGTGGGGGGCTCACTGGTGGTCCTGGTGGACTGGGGCATCATGGGAGTCCCAAGTGCACTCTGGGAAGGAGTGGCAGGTTCGTTCTCTGCCAAGGGTGATCCTGAGGCAACTGAGGCATCTGAGGCAACACCAGAGGGACGGCCAGTCTGTAGGTGAGAGGGAAAAGAAGAAAGAAGGATGGGGAGAAAGAAAGGGGGCGGGGGCAGAAGTCAAGAAAATAATGGAGGAAGGGAGAAGATAACATGGGCAATAAAATGAGAGGGAGTAAATATTTGTTTGTGCTGTTTTTCTTAGTTTATTACAAAAGGAAGACAGACAGAATACATTTCAGGCAGAAATAAAAACCGATGGTGCCACCAGAATAGCCAAAAGATTAAAAAAATATAATAAAATAAAGAAAGTAAGAGTTCCATGTGAAGAGATCGACTTTTCCCGAGAAATTCCACCTGTGCTCAGTAAACTGTACAGTACATAACTCCATATAAAAACACCACATAGCTCAGTCTTGGGAGGGAACGCTGGGATTAAACTAATATTTTTTCCCCCCACAATCATGCATTTTCTGGACGTTTTTCCGCAACACCTCCAGGACTGGGCTGTACCACCACATTAGGTGACGTAGGGGAGCTTTGGGACTTTTGGACGTACCATTACGAGGGAAGGGAGGGAGCTGGAGTATGAGAGACGTCCCAGAGAATTCCACTGTACATGAATACAGAGCGTGTATTAGCTCGTACACTCGTATAATGAGAGTGTTAATAATCTATACTGAATGGTTATTTGAAGTGAGTGGGTGACTGTTCTAAAAGCAATGACAGTGGAAGACATGCGTTTGTGAATCACTGTAGATACGATATTTCCCAGAGTCCCTTGCTGGTGTGTTCAGGCTCACCTTGGTACTACGGCGCACAGCGGCCTGGAGGAGCAGACATGGGGGGGTATGGGGGGGGGGTATGGAAAAAAAACAAGCAGAACAGAGCGAGGCAGAGAAAGAGAAAGAGAGAGAGAGAGAGAGAGAGAGAGAGAAAATGGGATTAAGAAGAGAGCAGGAAAAAACACACATGGGAGAAAGAGGGGAAAAAAACGGGTTAGACAATGCAAGGCAGCAAAAAAAAAAAAAAAGGAAAAAAAGAAAAAGGAAGCAAGAGGAACAAACCGTGAGCAACGACAGCACAAAACGGAAAGGGGGGGGGGGGTGTAGAAGGAAAAACAGTAGGCATTTCAAAGGCAGAAATTAACAGGAGTAAACAATAACAGAATTATTAATTCTCTGACATACTGAGCTCAGGTTTAGCCCTGCTGGGATATTAGGTTTCTCAGTATGTCTGCAATCACATTATCTCTTTATTTATTATCTGTAACATCGACTTTACACTGGAAATGATTTCTGAACAAATGTCCTCGATCCACAAGGTGATGAGTGCGTTATTGCTGAGTGCTGCAATGAAAACATGACTCAAGAAACAAGATGTAAGGTGCTTTCGGACCAGAGGAAGCTTTTTCGTAGTTCTTAGAGCTGTTGTAGGAAGTTCTCGAGTGTTCGCAATGCAGGACCTGAGTGTGATCATCGTTCTTAGAACGCCATTTTGAGGAAGTGTTTTTCAGCTTCTACATCAGGAGAGGTACTCTCAGAGCAGAACTGCGAGTGACGTACGCGTGATTGGTCAAACGTGAGACAATGCAGCAGCGGCCACATCTGTTTAAAACGCTGGCAGCGGAAACGACGGCTCTTAACGTCGGCTTTAAGAACGAACTGGGAAATGGACCAACAGAGAAGTAGAAATGTGAATTTGAAGAACCTCAATTAAACTAAACATTCTGAACCATCTGTTCTCCACCACACTACTGTTTATAATGTAAAATCAATAAATCTACTGTCAGCACTTAACACTTCCTGGAAAGACCCATTTCCTTGTTTTTCAGAACACGACGCACGAAAGTAAACAAGTTTAAATACCGATGCTGCTTTAAATACAGATGAAGCATTAGAATTTAGACTATGACGCACGTTCGTATTAAAACAAACAACAAACGAGTGAGGTCGCTATAGCAACTGGCAGCTGGGTCACGGTTCAATTCAGCGTTCCTACTGACGGTGCGAACGCAAACTGAGAAAAAAATAAAATATAAAAAAAAAAAAAAAAAAAAAAAAAAAAAAAAAAGCCCTTGAAGGCGTGAAGTTCCTCTGAGTAGTTCCTCTCAATAAGTCCTGAACTATTTGGTCCGAAAGCACCTACGGAGCAAATGTGACATGACCAAAAACAAAACAAAGAAAATCACAGAACATATGAGAGTCGTGGATCCATTCCATGGTGAACTGAAAGCAAGTGAGATGCCACCAAAAACCAGTGAACACAAAACACTTAGACTTCTGTACCTTCTTTGTAGTTGGAGTCTTTAACATCATGTTAGCAAACAGACACGTGTACATGTGAGAGAACAGACATTCTATCAGTATAAGAATTTATAAAAAAAAAAAAAAAAAGGGCTGATAAATAAAGCTGAATAACAGTGTCTCATACAGCTCAGCAGACCTTTTCAGCTCATGGAGGCCTGATGCAGGAACAATTACTTTACAAGGTGAAGAGAACTCCTGACGTGCGACTCTTAATTATTAACTGATTCTTTTGAAGTCGCGGCTATACTTGTTACTTTTTTCTACAGGTTAAAAAACACGTTCACTAATAAACTAATAATGTAGCTCTCGGACATTTAA
Source organism: Synodontis membranacea (assembly GCA_025674565.1). Taxonomy (NCBI): domain Eukaryota; kingdom Metazoa; phylum Chordata; class Actinopteri; order Siluriformes; family Mochokidae; genus Synodontis; species Synodontis membranacea. Next base: position 2,799,695 of record JAOVYU010000039.1, on the reverse strand, counting down.
TGCAGCCTGTGTTAAGATCATCAGAAAACTGAATCACGATTCAAAGAATTGGTTTCACAGGGTTCCCCCAACTTTGGTAGAACTAATTTCCATGACTTTTCCAAAACTTTCCCAGTACCTTAAAAAAATGTTCCACATCCACAGCGAGTGGGCGGGGCAAAGCACAGTTTGGAACAAGGAAAACGGGAAACAAAAATAAATTTCCAAAACGTTTCCTCTCTGTCCAAGAATTCCAAAACTTTTCCGGGTTTTCCCATGGTTTCATGACACGAGTCGTAACTGTAACACCATAAACTCAAACTTCTCAAATAGAAAAGATAAAAAGATATTGTCGTAAACAACAAACACACCTAATAATCATTTATATGATAGACCAAAAGTTTGGAAGCATGTTTTTTTTTTTTTTTTTTTTTTTAAAAATCCAATTTCCAAAAGAAATACCAAATGGTAAACTCGTTCTTCGTTTCGTTTTTGACAGCGGGTCGGTGGAAAAGCACTACGAAGTGCTACACGGTAAATACAAATATAATAAACGATGCAGTATTAACCCTTTGGTCAAATAAATAGTTAATGAAAGGGAACATGAGCGTTAATAATAAGGTAAAGGAATTAAATTAAATTGAGGAAATGAATATACCTGTTTGGTTCCTTTTCCAGGTGTTTCTGCAATTTCTGTAACAATGAGAAATGCAATGGTTAGATCTGTTTAACAACTAACACTCTAATTGTGTCTTTTGTAGCGTTTATTTAGTTTGATGTCTGAACTATATAGATCCTTGAAAATATTTAGAATGGATTTTTTTTTTTTAATCATTACTTTTTTACAGCTCTTACAAAAGTAAAGTCGTGAAGCTTTTACTTGCTTCTACCTCATACCATCAACATTTTGGCACCAACCCTATTTACACTGTTTACTGTTTATCATTTCTATGAAATTCAGCATTCGTCACTGTTTCTTTTCATACATATTTCTGTATTCGTTGTTTTGATATACATATTCATTCTGCTATTTGTCTTTCTTTCCATCTTTGCTGAATATCTGGCACTATTACAGTCCAGGCCAATATTTAATCTTTATTTCTATCCATGTCAGTATTTGAACTTCTTTCTTCAATGCCAATATTTGGCCTGGGTCGATACGCATTCTGACATATGGCCTTGTTCCCAGCTACGCCGATCCTTGTCTCTAGTTTATTCAAGCCACTATTTCCATTCCTTCTGATAGTTAGTCTTAATTCTGTCCGTTTTGATTTTTCACTGCCCTTCCATCTGTGCTACTCTTTGGCCCTGTTTTCTGGTACGAGTCCTAAGTACCTTTCCGAGGCACTTTGGCGATGCCTGACTCGGGTGTGTCCGGTGAAGTAGCCGAGCTTCCTCCGTCTTCGATCAGCTGGATCTGATGACAAAGTGACACGAAACAGACAAAGATAAAAATCGCTGGGTGTGTGATCGATTTACTATTATTTATTTTTTTTTTTTAAGATATTTTAGATAATTTACACCTAATGATTATTTCAGTATATAAACAGCTGAGTGAGTGTGTGTGTGTGTGTGTCCTGACTTGAGACTGGCGGACGAAAATCCCGTGATTCTCCTTGCAGGTGAAGTAGGACTTGCCCTGCACAGTGCCATCGTTTTTGCCCTTTGGCTCGTCCAGGATGACCCCGACCCATTTCCCCGAGGCGAAGAGAGTCGCACCGACGTACGCTACAGTGCCGCGCTGCCCTTTACCAATCACCTCCACCAGAGAGCCCACCTTCACCGGCTTCCCTCCATCCGCACTCATCTTCACTATCACTCCACTCGACAGCTGGGGGGAGACAGAGACAGAGAGAGAGAGAGAGAGAGGACCTTTCTTAGTAATATGGAGGAAAAAATAGAATCATAAAATGAAACAGTGTGTGTGTGTGTGTGTGTGTGTGTGTGTGTGTGTCCCCAGGGCGCTGCACATCACATGCCATCACTGCATGACCAGGATGAGCTTCTTTTTTTAAAAAAACGCAAACACACTCTCTGATCATTAAACTGAGAAAACGACACATTTAAAAACAAACACTAAATATATTGTGAACCATTTGACCAAACGGAGACGGAAGCGACTATTTATTCTGAAATCTCTCTATTTTATCAGAGAGGAACGAAACACCTCGGAGCTCTTGATAAGGTGAGTTGACTTTAAAGAGATATAAATGAATATAAATAAAAAAAACTAATTCCAATTACAGCAAGGACAAACATTTTACCCTGTTTGCTCACCCTGGGTGAACACGAGCTCCTCCTCGCCATAGACATCCCGCCGTGTGTCTTTATAAAGTATGACAACAAAACGGAAGAACTTGCTGGTTTTAAATAAGAGCTCAGCCTACAGGGAGGAGGAGGCGGCAGGCTCGTGTCACAGAGGGACGTAAGGACAGACTCTCAGAAAGGTTCCGAAAGGTGCTTATTTTATTAAAGGTCATGTTGTTTAGTAGATGCTATCATAACAGATGCGGTTTAGAATCGTCTTGCTGAAATAAGAAAGAAAAAGATGTCGCCTGAAGGGAGCATACGTTGCTCTAGAACCTGTATACCCTTTCGGCATTGATGGTGCCTTTTCCATATGTGCAAGCTACCCATGCCATGTGCACCAACTCCCCAGATCCCTCTTCTCTTAATTCCGCGTCCATGTTTTCCAAAAAAGAATTTCAAAAAGAGCCTCCACTTCACCTCGGTCCATTTTAAATCAGAAGACTGAGAAGACGGCGGTGTTTCTCCATCACGCTCTCACACGGCTGAGTCTTTTGCACAGTTCCGCGTTTTAACCAGCAAACCGTGCTCACGGACATCGATTTCCAGGAGTGCCCCTGATCGAATGCAGTGATTTCCAGGACAGAATCATTCTCGTTTTTTTAACGCAGTGCCACCTGAGGGCCCGAATATCATACATCCAGTATTGATCTTTTTGATTCTTGTCCCTTGCACATATCTTGACTCTGACGATCTTCTGACAACGTTACGTCTTGTAGATGACGAGGTATTCAAGGTCTTCACAACTTTACGTTCAGGAACATCACACTGACATTGTTCCACAATTTGAAGATGTAGTTTTTTTTTTTTTTTTTTGCACATTTCTGAATCTTGCCTCAGCTTTACTTCTGAGAGACTTTCTTTCCAAGATGCTGTTTTTTTTTTATATACCCAATTATGTTACTGACCTTTTGCTAAATAACCTAATCAGTCGCAGAATGTCCCTCCAGCTGTTTCTTTTATAT
>JAOVYU010000039.1:2780469-2791701 GCA_025674565.1 Synodontis membranacea | reverse complement strand
TAAAATAATAATAATTATAATAAAATGATTAAAAATTGGGAAAGCTTTTTTTCGTGACCTTTCATGAAAACACAACTCAGTTTTGAAAAATTTGACTCATGTGACTGGTTTTGTAATTTGTATGCTGGTTCATTACAGTAACTGGAGTGTGAAACCTGGTGAAGGTTCTCATTCTCAATGGAGGACATGGTTTAGTATCAGCTGGAAAATGGGAACAGAAGTGACACAGCCACCATGAAGCATGCCAAGAAAATGCTGATATTGCTGCTGATGTTGCTCGATGATATAACTGTTGGAATAAAATATAAATGACTGGCTGGAAAAAGACAGATTCTATATGTTAAAGCAACATGGTTGAATTATTAGCTTTAATTACAAATGAAAATTGTGAACTCTTAAGCCCAAGACCAGGAGCATGATGACTTCTACCAGTTAAATTGGCAGTTCTACCAGTAAGGTTGGCTGTAATTCAAATCACAGTTAATGTGCTTGTTCTAAGACTTAGAGACTTATATGTATGGAAAACTGTATTGTTATTTAATAAAAAAAATATGTATGTACAGTTTGGGAAAGTCTTCTTTAAGTATAATTAACATTTATAGAAGGAGTCTCCCATATAAGTACTTTAAGGTAACAGGGGTGAAGCTCTGCCATGAACTTTTTTGACTTGGAAGCGTCTTCAGGAGAGAGGATTTTACATTGTGTTTTGTTTTGTCTTATAGCTTATAGCAGTTTACACCTGCTGTAATATACTGTGTGAAAACACGTGATAACAGGAACTACTTGTATTTCAGAAACTCCGTGACATTGAACATAATTATGAACGTTAAAAAGTATGACATGCAATTGTTTCAAAAATTCCTAAATTCAATAAAATTCATAAATTTCTTCTCACATAATACATGTATGTATATATTACTTACGTGTGCCATTTACTATGATGTCATTGAGGAAGATCTTGAAGGGAAGGCTATTATTTCTGGCTGCTCTAAGCATAGTTTCCCCAATTTGGGTGTTGTTGGGAAGTTCACCAGATCTGGCAAAATTCAAGTTCATGAAGTTCAGAATAGAATCAGAATTTCCTTTAGGACCTCCGTTGCTAAATAGGCAAAGACAAGGCAAGTAAGTAAAAAGACTGTGTAAAATGATGGTTTTAAATATGAACATGACTAGGTTTGATGCAAAATGCACCTAGTATAAATACCTGAAATTTGACATGGTTAAAATGGTGAATGTAGTAGGGAAGACATCAATGAAAAAGGGGTTAAGCTGCAAACAGGTCAGAAACATTTGGTTAAAAGTTAAATTCTTGATTTGTTTTCTTACTATTAATATGCATAAAATGGAAAATATGATGAATGTGATAAAAAATGATGGTTGCTTATTTAACCTATAGAGATATTTTTACTTTTAGGAAAAAATAGCATCAGTTCATTTAACAAATACATGCTCATGTATGAATTGTGCAAATGTATATAATCAGTGGCTGTATCTTGGGGTGGCTGATGGAGGTACAGCACAAAGTTCTTTTGGTACCCAGCACATGCCATCAGGAGTTTAAAGCAGGTTAAAGCATACTTTGATGGATAATTATTCCAATCTGATCTTTTAGGCCTATATTAGTCTTACCACAAAAAAAGTGTCAGGTCCCAACTACCTCTGCCATGTTTGGTTTTGCGCTCACGATAATGGGTACAATTTTATGAGGTATACATTTTGTGACACCATACATGACTACCTAATATCTCTAGAGTGCTCATATTATTTTTATGAATAACCCAGGGGGTACAGATTAAGGTGAAACCATTTTTAGAAGTGTGTCCTATCTAGTAATTCTGCAATTTAGACCTGAAATCCCATTCATAAGGGGGCCCAACAATGACACTTGTGATTGTCTTTGTATAACTTGTATACAATTACTCCTGAGTGTTTAGAAATGCCATTTTTGTTAAAATGTAATTAAATACTTATAAAATATAAATATTCAATACTCATAAACTATTAGAGTTACAAAGCTGTTTACTTAATTTATCAAACTCTTTCAACAGACTGACAAGTGAAAATATCCAACTAATAGCTACAAAATCAATCTGCTGTCCTGACATAAAATTACCCATTTGTGGAACATACAGTGAAAATTTAAGTCCATATGGATATTTCTGCAACTTATGCTTGTATTTGTGAAAGGAATTGATTAATTTTAATGTTTGCATAAAAAGTAATCCCATAAACCAGTGTGTGGATTTCATACTTACTCCATTTTTAATCATAATTGATCTGTTTGTGAACAAATCTGAACTTCTATCTGAGAGTGCTGCTACAAAAGTGCCATTTGTTCGGAATTGCACAGGGACAATGTACGGCTCATCTGGAAAAAGAAATTTAGTGTTTTAATGTGAATATCTAAAAAGAGGAATACAGTGTACAAATACAGTTTTTACAGTGTTATCTGCATATTTATATACATACTCTTAAGAGAGATTGAAGTGACATCAAACTGCACAATGTAATTATTGTCATTTTCTGCAACATTTTTCAGTGCATTCACTACTTCTTCTCCGGATGGGACAGGAGTGGTGGAGTTCTCGTTGAATACTAGCTGGACATCTGCTTGTGTAATTTCATCTGCACGTTTTGCCAGAGGCCTGGGGAAAGGATTGTAATTGCATGAATATTATAGGACAGAGAATAACACATTGTTTTAATCAATGTCTAGTATGTGTAAAGTTCCTGAAACAGTTTAATCCTAGTTTACAAACAGTTTTGAAAAATCTAATCTAGAAATTATGAAATATGGAAAATACATTTATAAAAATATGTAAATTATGCACTTTTAAGCAATAAGTCTCACATGAAGGCTATGACAATGGTCCGGACGAACAGAGGGCCATATAGAGCTTTATAGATTTGATCCAACTGCAAAAAATATATATATTTATATAATAATAATAATAATAATAATAATAATAATAATGAAATGGTATATGATAGCATATGATCTCACACTTACCACTGAAATCACCATGGCAGCCAACATTTTAAATTCCTTACTCTTAGGATCACTAAGCTCTGATACATAAGAGTACTTGAGACCAACGACGATCTCAATAGTTGGTACTGGACGAATAGGTGCAACTATTGTTGTTGTTGCTGCTGTTGTTGTTGAGGGTCGTGTGGTCTTGGTAGTAGTGGTTGTTGTTTGTGTTGTGGTGGTGGTGGTCTTTGTTGTTAGTGGTGTATTTGTTGTTTGTCCTTTTGTCGTGGTGGTGGTAGAATTTGTTGTTAGTGGTGTTTTTGTTGTTTGTCCTTGTGTTGTGGTGGTGGTCTTTGTTGTTAGTGGTGTATTTGTTGTTTGTCCTTTTGTCGTGGTGGTGGTGGTGGTGGTGGTAGAATTTATTGTTAGTGGTGTTTTTGTTGTTTGTCCTTGTGTTATGGTGGTGGTCTGTGTTGTTAGTGGTGTACTTGTTGTTTGTCCTTTTGTCGTGGTGGTGGTGGAATTTGTTGTTAGTGGTGTTTTTGTTGTTTGTCCTTGTGTTGTGGTGGTGGTGGTGGTGGTGGTCTTTGTTGTTAGTGGTGATTTTGTTGTTTGTCCCTGTGTTGTGGTGGTGGTGGAATTTGTTGTTAGTGGTGTTTTTGTTGTTTGTCCTTGTGTTGTTGTTGTGGTGGTGGTCTTTGTTGTTAGTGGTGTATTTGTTGTTTGTCCTTTTGTCGTGGTAGTGGTGGAATTTGTTGGTAGTGGTGTTTTTGTTGTTTGTCCTTGTGTTGTTGTGGTGGTGGTCTTTGTTGTTAGTGGTGTATTTGTTGTTTGTCCTTTTGTCGTGGTGGTGGTGGTGGAATTTGTTGTTAGTGGTGTTTTTGTTGTTTGTCCTTGTGTTGTGGTGGTGGTGGTGGTCTTTGTTGTTAGTGGTGATTTTGTTGTTTGTCCCTGTGTTGTGGTGGTGGTGGAATTTGTTGTTAGTGGTGTTTTTGTTGTTTGTCCCTGTGTTGTGGTGGTGGTGGTCTTTGTTGTTAGTGGTGTATTTGTTGTTTGTCCTTGTGTTGTAGTGGTGGTGGTCTTTGTTGTTAGTGGTGATTTTGTTGTTTGTCCTTGTGTTGTGGTGGTATTTATGGTTGTTTTTTGTGGTGGTTTGTTGGTGGTGGAGGTTGTTGTAGTTGGCATAGCAGTTGTAGTAGTAGTGAAATTAGTTACTGTAATAAAAATAAAAGGTGACATTCTGAGGTAAGTATATGGTTAAGATACCTTATTAAAGGTTTCAGAAAATAATATGCTAGGTAAATGAGCTTAATTACTAATTCAGACAGAAAAAAAACTTCCATTAGAAGTTTAAATGCTACTTTCCCATTTGAACCATTACATAAACAGTAGTATGATTCATACTTACCAAAAACAGCTGTCATGTTAAAACCTGTAGATGCTGCCTTTATTGTTGTAATGATATCAGAATCAGTGGGAAAACCCCTACTATATGTGTAATATAAATTCATATCTGTGATGATTGATCCGGACCTATGCAAACAAACATATGTAAATGTACAAACTAATGAACAACATATAGTGTAATGTAAAAAGGGTCAATGGAATTTGAAAGAAGTAGGCCAGAAGCAAGATGAAATGAATCACTGAAAGAAACTACCTGAAACGAATCACTGTTAAGCTTTTGAAGTTGCGGAATACATCCTTTAAGATTGGATTAAGCTGTAAGAAATGATTGCAAACACAGTTATTATAAAGATTCCAAATTACACAACAAGACATTAAAGGTTCTGGCTTCATTAAGCAAGTATAACCTACATACATTGTCAGAATTACGGTCATAATAAATTTTGAACCTAAGGAGAAGACATCTCATAAAACAGTCATTTCATTATTATTATTATTTTTTTTTTTTAATGCGGATAAAATAACCTAAGCATCAAATGCTAAGCTGAGATGCTGCACTGAGCCTGAGTATGGTCCACTGAGCTCATTTAGAGCAAAACAATTAAAAAATAATAATAATAATAATAAAATCCTTAACATATTAATATCCTTAAACATATTTAAAACATAAACATTCAATAATTTTACAAAAATTTATTTATGTTTATGTATTGATAAATATTACATAATCTTTGCGCATAAATTTTCAATTAATATGAGTAGCCTACGTAAAATAAAAATGTACATAAAACATAAAATGTACATTTTCAATAAATATGAGTCAGACCTTTGATTTGACAAGGTTTGCTCGATAAGTGAAGGCAGATGAAGATGGGTTTGATAAGGCAGGATCAAATATTTCATCAGTGGTAAAGCTAATATGCCGTATGTCTAATGTACTTGCTGTTGTAGATGCATCTGTAAAAACAGAGGGAGTATTTGAGTTAATATAAATTTTAAAGATATAGAGGTTAGGGATAGTAAATATGCTTTGACAGTGATACATAGAGAAAATATATGATCAATGAACTTTGACTGATTTGTTAAATTATTTTGTTAAGACAAAAATTCAGATGTAATACCTGTGATTAATTTAGAGCCGGTAATGTTTGTGATGTGACTGCTAATGCATTTTCTGGTGTGAGGCATGTACCTGATATTAAAGAAGTGCTAGATGGTGCCTCTGGAGTAATATGCATTGATGTTTTCATTGTGATGCCTGCAGTTGATCTTGAAGGAGTACTAGATGTTAGCCCTGGCATAACAGCCGTTGAAATTTTCTGTGTAATGACTGATCCTGAGGGAGGAACTGAAGATGGTCCTGATGTAACATCTGTTGGTGTTTCCAGTGTGGTTTCTGTGGTTGAGCCTGAAGGAGAACTTGATGGGGGTTTTGTTGTAACATCTGATGATGTTTGCAATGTGATGCCTGTAGTTGATGGTGCTTGGGTTGTAAAACTTGTTGGGGTTCCCAGCGGGATACCTGTAGTTGATCCTGAGGGAGAACTTGATGGTGATTTTGATGCAGCAGCCGTTGATGATTGCAATGTGATGCCTGTAGTTGAACCTGAAAGAGAAGTTGACTGTGATACTGATGTAACACCTGTTACTGTTTCCAGTGTGATCCCTGAAGGAGAACTCAGTGTTTGTTCTGATGTACCATCTGTTTGTGTTTGCAGTGTCATGCCTGTACTTGATAGTGAAGGAGTATTAGATAGTGGCCCTGATGTACTACCCATCAATGTTTGAAGTCTAAAACTTGTAGTTAATGCTGAATGGGCACTAGATGCTGGCTCCGATGTTACACCAGTTGATGTTTCCATTGTGACTCCAGAAGTTGAACCTGAAGGAGAACTCAATTGTTCTTCTGATGTAACACCTGCTGTTGGATCCCATGTGAATACAGTAGCTGAACCTGAATGAGAATTTGTTGGTGCTTCTGATGTAAAACCATTTGATGTTTCGAGTGTGACACCTCTAGTTGATCCTGATACTTTAATTAGTGGTGAAGTAGATAGTGTTGAAGATGTGACAACTGTGATTTCTGATGTTTCACTAGCACTAGTTGACACTTCCACTGTTGTTTCTGCCTTTGTTCCAACAGAAGAACTTGGTGATGTTGAAGATTTGGCAACTGTAGATTCTGATGTTTCACTCACACTAGTAGAGGATCCCTGTGGCGTTACTGCAGTTGTTCCAGCAGAAGAACTTGGTGATGTTGGAGATGTGACAGCTGCTGATTCTGAGAATTCACTCACACTAGTAGAGGATCCCTGTGTTGTTCCTGCTGTTGTTCCAATAGAAGTACTTGGGGATGCCAAAATTGTGACAACTGTGATTTCTGATGTTTCACTAAGAGTAGTTGAGGTTACCAATGTTAATTCTGCAGTTGTTTCAGCAGAAGAACTTGGTGATGTTGAAGATGTGAAAACTGTGGATCCTGATGATTCACTAACACTAGTTGAGGCTTCCAATGTTGTTTCTGCAGTTTTTCCAACAGAAGAACTTGGAAATATTGAAGATGTGAAAACTATTGATCCTGATGTTTCAATAATGCCAGTTGAGAATTCCAGTGTTGTTTCTGCAGTTGTTCCAACAGAAAAACCTGGTGATGTTAAAGATGTGGCAACTGCAGATTCTGATGTTTCACTGACAGAAGTTGAAAGTTCTACTGTTGTTCCTGCTTTTGTTCCAGCAGAGGAACTAGGTGATGTTGAAGTTGTGACAACAGTGGATCCGAATGTTTTATTAACAATAGTTGAGGCTTCCAATGTTATTTCTGCAGTTGTTCCAACTGAAGAAGTTGGTGATGATGAAGATGTGGCAACTTTTATTTCTGATGTTTCACTAAGAGTAGTTGAGGATCCCTGTGTTGTTGCTGCAATTGTTCCAGCAGAGGTACTTGGTGATGTTGGAGTTATGACTACTGTGGATCCTGATGTTTCACTAACACTAGTTGAGACTTCCAATTTTGTTCCTGTAGTTGTTCCAACAGAAGAACTTGGTGATTTTGAAGATGTGAAAGCTGCAAGTTCTGATGTTTCAGTAACACTAGATGAGATTTGTAGTGTTGTTCCTGTTGACGTTCCAACAGTGGTATTTGGTGATGTTGAAGTTGTGACAACTGTGGATACTGATGTTTCACTTACACTAGGTGAGGCTTCCAATGTTGGTCCTGTAGTTGTTCCAGCAAAAGAACTTGGTGGTGCTGAAGATGTACGAACTGTGATTTCTGATGTTTCACTAAGAGTAGTTGAGGATCTCTGTGCCGTTCCTGTGGTTGGTCCAACAGAAGAACTTGGTGATTCTGATGATGTGAAACCTGTGATTTCTGATGTTTCAATAACAGTAGTTGAGGTTCCTGGTGTCGTTCCTCTTGTTGTTCCATCAGAGGAACTTGTTGATGTTGAAGTTGTGACAACTGTGGAACCTGATGTTTCACTAACACTATTTGAGGCTTCCAATGTTGTTCCTTTAGTTGTTCCAGCAGAAGAACTTGGTGATTTTGAAGATGTGGAAGCTGCAGATTCTGATGTTTCAATAGCAGTCGTTGAGGTTCCCGGTGTCGTTCCTCTTGTTGTTCCATCAGAGGAACTTGGTGATGTTGAAGTCGTGACAACTGTGGAACCTGATGTTTCCCTAAAACTACTTGAGGCTTCCAATGAGGTTCCTGCATTTGTTCCAGCAGAAGAACTTGGAGATATTGAAGATGTGATTGTTGAAGATTCCGATGTTTCAATAACAGTAGTTGAGGTTCCCGGTGTCGTTCCTCTTGTTGTTTCATCAGAGGAACTTGTTGAAGTTGTGACAACTGTGAAACCTGATGTTTCACTAACACTATTTGAGGCTTCCAGTGTGTTTCCTTTAGTTGTTCCAGCAGAAAAACTTGGTGATTTTGAAGATGTGATAAATGCAGATTCTGATGTTTCACTAACACTAATCGAGATTCCCAGTGTTTTTTCTGCAGTTGTTCCAGCAGAAGAACTTGGTGACATTGAAGATGGGAACGCTACAAATTCTGATATTTCATTAACAGTAGTTGAGGTTCCTGATGTCGTTCCTACTGTTGTTCCAGCAGAGGAACTTGGTGATGTTGTGACAACGGTTGAATTTGATTTTTCATTATAACTACTTGAGGCTTCCAATGTGGTTCTTGTAGCTGTTCCAACAGAAGAACTTGGTGTTGCTGAAGATGTGACAACTGTGATTTCTGATGTTTCACTAAGAGTACTTGAGGTTCCCTGTCTTGTTTCTGCTGCAGTTCCTGCAGAGGTACTTCGTGATATTGAAGAAGTGAAAACTGCAGATTCTGATTTTTCAGTAAGAGTTGTTGAGCTTCCTGGTGTCGTTTTTCCTATTGTTCCAGCAGAGGAACTTGGTGATGTTAAAGTTGTGACAACTGTGGAGCCTGATGTTTTCCTAAAACTACTTGTGGCTTTCAATGTGGTTCCTGTAGTTGTTCCAAGAGAAGAAGTTGGTGCTATTGAAGATGTGGATGCTGCAGATTCTGAAGTTTCAATAAAAGTAGTTGAGGTTCCCGGTCTCATTTCTGCTGTTGTTCCAGCAGAGGTACTTGATGATGAACTTGTAGCAACTGTGGATCCAGATGTTTCACTAACACTAGTTGAGGCTTCCAATGTTGTTCCTGTAGTTGCTCCAACAGCCAAAGTTAGTGATGTTAAAGATGTGGAAACTGCAGGTTCTGATGTTTCACTAAAACTAGTCGAGATAGCCAGTGTTGTTTCTGCAGTTGTTCCAGCAGAAGAACTTGGTGATATTGACGATATGAATGTTGCAGATTCTGATGTTTCAATAACAGTAGTTGAGGTTCCCGGTATAGTTCCTCCTGTTGTTCCATCAGAGGAACTTTGTGATGTTGAAGTTGTGACAACTGTGGAGCCTGATGTTTCACTAAAACTAGTTAAGGCTTCCAATGTGGTGCCTGTAGTTGTTCCAATAGAAGACCTTTGTGATTTTGAAGATGTGGAAACTGCAGATTCTGATGTTTCACTAACACTAGTTGAGATTCCCAGTGTTGTTTCTGCAGTTGTTCCAGCAGAAGAACTTGGTGATATTAAAGATGTGGATGCTGCAGATTCTGGAGTTTCACTAACATTATTCGACATTCCCAGTGTTGTTTCTCCTGTTCTTCCAGCAGAGGAACTTGGTGATGTTGAAGTTGTGACAACTGTGGAACCTGATGTTTCACTTAAACTACTTGAGGCTTCCAATGTGGTTCCTGTAGTTGTTCCATGAGAAGAACTTGGTGTTGCGGAAGAAGTGGAAACTCCAGATTCCGAGGTTTCACTAACACTATTCGAGATTCCTAGTGTTGGTTCTGCAGTTGTTCCAGCAGAAGAACTTGGTGGTGTGGAAGGTGTGGAAGCTGCAGATTCTGATGTTTCACTAACACTAGTCGAGATTCCTTGTGATGTTTCTGCAGTGGTTCCAGTGGGAGAACTTGGTGATGTTGAAGATGTGAAAACTGCAGATTCTAATGTTTCAATAACAGTAGTTGTGGTTCCCGGTGTCGTTCCTCTTCTTGTTCCATCAGAGGAACTTGGTGATGTTGAAGTTGTGACAACTGTGGAAACTGATGTTTCCCTAAAACTACTTGAGGCTTCCAATGAGGTTCCTGCAGTTTTTTCAACAGTAGAACTTGGTGATGTTGAAAATGTGAATGTTGCAGAATCTGATGTTTCAATAACAGTAGTTGAGGTTCCCTGTCTCGTTCGTCCTGTTGTTCCATCAGAGGAACTTGGTGATGGTGAATTTATGACAACTGTGGAATCTGATGTTTCACTAACACTACTTAAGACTTCAAGTGTTGTTCCTGTAGTTGTTCCAACAGAAAAACTTGGTGATTTTGAAGATGTGGAAAATGTTGATTCTGATGTTTCACTAACACTAGTCGAGATTCCCGGTGTTTTTTCTGCAGTTGTTCCAGCAGAAGAACTTGGTGATATTAAAGATGTGAATGTTGCAGATTCTGATCTTTCAATAACAGTAGTTGAGGTTTCTGATGTCGTTCCTCCTGTTGTTCCAGCAGAGGAACTTGGTGAGGTTAAAGTTGTGACAACTGTGGAACCTGATGTTTCCCTAAAACTACTTGTGGCTTCCAATGTGGTTCCTGTAGTTGTTCCAAGAGAAGAAGTTGGTGATAGTGAAGATGTGGATGCTGCAGATTCTGATGTTTCAATAACAGTAGTTGAGGTTCCCACACTCATTTGTCCTGTTGTTCCAGCAGAGGAACTTGATGATGTTGAAGTTGTGACAACTGTGGAACCTGATGTTTCCCTAAAACTACTTGAGGCTTCCAATGTGGTTCCTGCACTTGCTCCAGCAGAAGAACTTGGAGATATTGAAGATGTGGAAGCTGCAGATTCTAGTCTTTCACTAAAACTAGTCGAGATTCCTAGTGTTGGTTCTGCAGTTGTTCCAGCAGAAGAACGTGGTGATCTTGAAGATGTGGAAACTGCAGATTCTGATGTTTCACTAACACTAGTCAAGATTCCTAGTGTTGTTTCTGCAGTTGTTCCAGCAGAAGAACTTGGTGATATTGAAGATGTGATTGTTGCAGATTCTGATGTTTCAATAAAAGTAGTTGAGGTTCCCGGTGTTATTTCTGCTGTTGTTCGAGCAGAGGTACTTGGTGATGATGAAGTTGTGACAACTGCGGAATCTGATGTTTCACTAACACTACTTGAGACATCAAGTGTTGTTCCTGTAGTTGTTCCAACAGAAAAACTTGGTGATTTTGAAGATGTGGAAAATGTTGATTCTGATGTTTCACTAACACTAGTCGAGATTCC